>JAVQJL010070684.1:0-27656 GCA_036024295.1 Nannoperca obscura
CTTTTTTTTACACAAAAACATCACACTCGGCTAAACTCAAACAAAAAAAAATTCTTTTCCTTTTTCCCTCCGGTTTGTTTTGTAAATTTTTTTTTAAGGGCCGCCAACAAATGTGGGGCCCCCCCCCCCCCCCCCATTTTTCCAGCAGTCCTCTGCTCCCTGCCCTTCTTTCATCCCTCATGAAAAATCCAGACACTGGGGTGTTAGATAATGTGATCTGTTTACACCGCGATAACAGAGGCATGCAGGGAAAGGTAAGAAAGGGAGAATGACGCGTCAGCACTGTGCTACCACTCGTGACACTGGTGTTTTGTACCCCAGCTGTCAAGATCTGAAGTGAACTTAACCGATCTAGTCCTTTTTAAAATCAACTCTTGCATAACTAAAAGAAATACACATCTTCCGCCACTATGTCAAATGTACAAGTAGACTAGACAGATACAGAAAAAAAAAAAAAAGATAGGATAAGATCATGTTTTTTTTTTTCTCGTGTCAAACCAGACCGAGTCATACTAGCCTAGGTAAAAACCAGGCTAAAATTTGCCAAATTGGAAATTGTACAGTATCCTCTAAAATGGGATACATGATACTCTGAGCAGCACTAATTGTGGTCAGTAATTACCTGTGCTGGTAAATACTGATGCCTATAGCCTCTAAATAGGGCTGGATTGTAATATAATATTTCTGAATCCAGTCAAATGAGCCACTTACATTTACATTTAATGATCAGCAGATCATTAAAAGTTAATCTGTTGTGGTTTCTGTAGGGTGGATCCAAATGCAGAAAAAGGGGGTTTTATTTTACAAAGGTGCAGGGGAAGCAGGAGATACGTGGCTGGCTGTTGGCCAAAGTGGAGAGGGAGCGGGGAAGGCTGCAGTTGGTGGCGTGGTGCGGCAGGCAACAAGGCAGGCGCGTGAACAAACAGCCGGCACATGGGTAGAGACAATCCAGAGAAACACAATTAGCCGTGCCCAAAATACACCAAAAGAACAAGCACTAGGTAGTCAACAAATGAAGGCCAAAAGGCAGACTACCACTGAGGTTGATACAACGATATGGCGATGAGTTACTGACTACCCGGGGTAGATATACTGCAGACTGATGAAGTAGATGGGAGTCAGGTGTGCGTAATCAGGTCAATAGCCAGGTGTGCTGGGGAAAGTGCAGCCACGTCACACTCGCAGAGAGACAATGGGGGGAAGGGAGAACAGACCACAACGTAATATCAATTATCAGAAGGGGCTGCCAACTAACTGCCTTTAAAAAGGGGTTCCTAAAAGACTAAACAAATCAATGAAGCCATCATAAATAAATGAATCGAAGTGATGAGGAATTGATGATGAATAATTGTAAAATCATTTTAACCTAGCAGTTTGATACTGCACTTTTTTAAAAGGCAAATTGAAAAGCTAATTTACAAATATGAGCACAACTCAAAAGAGATATTAAAAAGAGGGGAGGGGGCATATGCCAACTCAGTGTACAATGAAATTCATTAGTGGGTTCATTATCAATGTTCTGCAGGTCCTTCAGTGACAGATCATTGTGTCATTTAAAATAGAATGTGCACCAGGCACCTTAATTGGCTGGGGGGGGGTTCAACAAAATGTATGTAAGCTTGCAAGTGGGAAATCCACTCAATGCTCAACTTTTACTGCAACACACGTTCCCGGTGGAATATTTTGTAACACGAACCCTGTATTTCTACTCCTTCCCTCACAATCACTGTGATAAACATGTGGATTTAAACGTTAATGACAACCCAGCAAACTCCATCTGTTGACCACAAGATTTGATTTAAAGCTCTGGAAAGAAGTTTGCAATGTGCAGAAAGTGCACACAGAACCTTACAAAGTTCATTTTGAAACTGTATTGAGAGAGTTGGGGATGGGGGACATGTTCTGCTTGCAGGAAACTGTAAAAGAATCATTGGGCTCTTAGCGTCATGTTTATTGATAAGCATCTGAGAAGCATGAAATGCCACACTGGGATTCAACACTGTCAACACGGTCATCAGAGGTGAGGCCAGCGGCGAGTTTGGCAGTGAAGTGAGCTCGGCGGTGCCCCTGCCGATGGTTTAGGTGTCTGGGGAGATGGCAGTCTTGCTGTCTGGTAGACAGGTGAAGTTGGGGGTGTGACGCTCTAAAGCCTGGGTAGACCAGCCAGATCAGCTTTCATGTGGATGCAGCACGCTGAGGTGCTCTGCAGGCTTCACTGCCGTCGTGCTGGTTTGGCCCAACACTCCTCTGATCCCTGCAGGCATGGAAGGTACCCTGGCACCCGCTTTTGCCTGGCATTGTGATCGAGTATCACTTACACAATTCAAAAGAGGCTTCCATCCATGACGGGATTCCTTTGCATCACGAGGGTTTACCCTACCACGTGGTAGTGATTGAAATAACAGTCAGCTGTCTTTAACACAGTGCCAGTTCATGGGTCGGCCTCAACGGGCCTCATGTGAATTTAATGTGTTAATGACCCAAAGTAGTTTAAATGCCTCTTTGGGTCATTGGGTTTGAGGCTCTCCCTACCAGTCAGCAGAACTGACGAAGCCTCTTGAGTGGATGAGTGGTGAAACATCTTCAAGTGTAAAACTGAAGTTGCCTTTGATTTAATACTTTCAGAAATCCTATGACCTGGTGTCCTTGTCCGTGCCTGTGAATCTTTGCCCACATCTCATACTTGTTCAGCGATTGAAATAGGTCTGGTGTTGTACTAATTAACAGCCATTTTCAAAGTCTTACCTTTTTTATCCTTTGTCTTTGTCTTTCTATAGAAGTCAAAGCAGCGTCTGTCCAAGGAGCTATCCGACTGTGTTGTTTACTGCAAAAGCGTCCACTTCAGTAGCTTTAAACACTCCCGTATCCACTCAAAGTTCTATGAGGTAGCCTCCTTCACAGAGTCCAAGGCACGCAAACACCTGAAAGAAGCTGGTGAGTCCATCCTCATCATTCCTCTCTGCTTTACACTTTAAAATGTATGGCTTGTGATAGATACTGTAAATGCTAAGGTTTGACCATGACAGGATTTTGATATTTATAGTCTGGAATTTTGATTTTATCGATATTTAGTTTCAGTAACTATAAATTTAAAATATTTTATGTCATGGGGAAGCAAGAAAGACATTTTCAGTATGACAATGACTAAATGTCACTGTTTATGATCCACAATAACGTATCAGTGGCTTCAGGCAAACCCTATTTGTTAAAATGTTACTTAACTATCCTTCTGATATTATCTCCATTTCAGGGGCAGAGTTTGTGCACCATAACTCACGGCACCTGACCAGGGTTTATCCCAGTGGCTTCCGAACGGACTCCTCCAATTTCAATCCTCAGGAAATGTGGAATGCTGGGTGCCAAATCGGTGATGGCAACTAAAAGACACCTTTAAAAAAAAAAAAAAGATTTGCACTAATAATGCTGCACCGGGCTACAGTTTACATACTTCAACACATAAATGGGCAGGATTGCTAATACAATGATAGATAATACATTAAACTGGGTTTTACGGCAAAAAACTGCACCTCCCCACATCTTGGAATTCACAGCAAAAGAACAATAAAACTTCAAAGCAGTCTCAAAGCAACCAAAAGTTCCTCTTTAAAACCATTTCATCCATTGGTGGTGGTGAGTTCCCTATCTAATCAACTAGACACTCTCTCTGTTTGCATCATACCTGACGGGTTTCTCTTACCTGGTGACAACGAAAGGATTGGTTATACCAAGCAGCCTGACAAAAGGAGTTCCACAAAGCTCTATCCTGGGGCCCCACCCCTTCTCCCTCTACACAAGGATACTACATACATACAAGCTGTGTCTGCCATGAGACCTTTGCAGCTACTCCAGAATGCTGCTGCCCGCCTGGTATTCAACCTTCCAACACCACTCCTCTTCTCTGTTCACTACCCTGGCTCCCTGTTGCTGCTCGCATCCAGTTCTAATCTAGTACTTTGTTGCTCGTCTACAGGGCAGTGAAGGGAATTGCTGCTTGCTACCTCCAAGCCCAGCACCATGGCTCAACAGTTGTTGACCTCAGCTTGTGAATGTTTAGTTCTCCCATCGCTCAGAGGACGCTCTGGTTGCTCGTCTCAATCAAGACTCTCCTTTGTTCTGGCTCCAGAGGTGGAACAAACTCCCTACTGAAGCCAGGACAGCAAAGTCACTGCCCATCTACTGCCACAGGCTAAAAACCCAGACAGACTTAATCCTAACAATTATCGTTCGCACTTAAAGTTAAAAAACCTCTAACCTTTTGCACTGTAGCACTGACCATAATTTTATTATGTGTTTAAAAGGGATACCCCCTACAACTTTGGAAAGGTGCTCGCTCCTACATAGTTTGAATTGTTAGTTGATTTAAAAAAAGGCATCATGCAAAATGTACCAGTACCAGTCAAATGTTTGGACACACTTTCCCATTCACTTGACAGTGTAAAAATTGGCCCTGTGCAGCTTTAATAACATTTCATTCTCTCAAATTGCCTGAATACAGTGTATTGTGAATCTAAATGTCCTGTTTTCCTTTTCATTCAGTTGCGTTGAATTTCCAGACTGCTGGGGAGGGAATGGACCTGAACGACGGACTGTTTAGTCAGAACGGCAACTGCGGCTACGTCCTAAAGCCCAGTTTAATGAGCAAGGCCGAGAAAAGATTTGACCCTGAGATGCCCCAAAAACAGGATGGCTACCAACCTGTCGTCCTCACAATACAGGTACCAAGCACAAATTAAGTAAGAATAAATGTATTCCTGCAATTTACTATTTATTTCAATCACCGTTTTATTGAGGACACTATATTTATGTGTTTAAGGTGATCAGTGGTCAGCAGCTGCCCAAAGTTAACATTAAAGAGGATTCTATAGTGGATCCCCTGGTCAGAGTGGAGATCCATGGTGTTCCTATGGACCAGGCCAAGCAGGAGACCAGATACATTGAGAACAATGGTACAGGAGAGGATGTGGGCCAATACACTTACACCTGTAGAAATAAATAAAGGAGGGGGAATGTTCCACGCAGAATTAAGACTTGTCTCTTAGCAGCGGGAGTCCTGACATTCGCATTGTCCTCTCTGCAGGGTTCAACCCTGTGTGGTATGACACCCTGCGCTTCACCATACACACTCCTGAGCTGGCCATGGTGCGCTTTGTAGTGGAAGACTATGACAAGACGTCTAAAAATGACTTTGTGGGGCAGTATACACTCCCTCTCAGCTGCATGCAGCAAGGTAAGGTTGAAAGAAACTGATTTACATCTTATAGCTTCTCAGCAAACATTGTCTTGCTATATTGTACATATACACATTTATAAAATGTACAACTAGTTAGTGAGTTTAGAAGAAGCCTTTGTTCTTTAAATTTAACAACTATTTTCCAACCTTAGAGAGAGAATCCAATCTTTTTTTAGAAAGAATAGCCTCAAACGTCCAGAATTGTGCAACAATTGATAGGTTTGCTCTGAAAGTGCAGTTGCATTCTACAGAAACCATAAATAGGGGAAATGGGTGTAGTTATCTTGGCGTTTTTTTTTCTTTCGATCATGACATAATTCTGCAGCATATTGTAATTCAAGTAGTCTTAGAGAAAACTAGACCTCCATCCCTCCCATTGGTTCTGTTCTTGGGCTTTAGCAAACCAAACCCGATGGAAGATTCTGGGTGCGCGCGGCCCTTCGCAGTTTCGCAGGGCAACTGAGTCCTTCTGCCACCGGTTCAAGTTGTGGGTTTGGTGGGAGGAGCTTATCGGTGTGCATAGGTTCCACGGCTTTTTCCTACCCCAGCTTTAAACCGCATTTATCAAGTTTTAGCTCACATATGTCGACCGTATTCCACATTACCTCTTATGCTCTTTACTCTAAAAAGGTCAGATATTAGCAAGCTAATGTTGCTTTGCATAGCTCGTTCAATTAGCTCCACAACAGTTACACCTGGTAGTTAGTGGCTGTAAATATTTAGTAACAACTAGTCTCTATGTAAGCACTAGTTTGTGCTGTGCAACTTATCTTAATTTAGTGACGCGTAAAACTCCACTTAGTTAATACTTACGTTAGAACTAGGCTAAGTTTGAACTTAGGAACAGCCGCTGCAACCAACTCCAGGTCTGTGTGTTCTCCCAGATTCCATTTAGTTTGTGTAAATAAGTCAAGAGGCCATGTTCTCCCTAATCCTTCTGCTTTTGCTTCGTGTTCTCAGGTTATCGTCACATTCACCTTTTGTCCAAAGACGGAACCAGTATTCCTCCCTCTTCCTTATTTGTACACATCAGGATCACAGAACTGGAATAAACCCTCTTCGCTCTCCTAATACACCAGAAGTATGAGAAAGCACTGTCAACGCATAGAATTTAGTAATGAGTGTAGAATTCTTTCTTCCTATAGAAAATACTTATTGTTCCTAAAATAGGATTTAATATTCTGCTTATTTGATGTGAATAAATACTCTGCCAAATGTTTAGTGGTTCTGTTTAGCAGTTGTATTAGATATGCATGTTGTTTGTTTTGTTCACTACAGCGTGCGTAACCTGTTCCTGTGACTGACTTGAACTTTGCTGCTCAGTGTTTGGTGTTACTGCGTCTGTAGTCACAAGTATTTGTTTCTGCTGAAATATTGTGTTGTGGAGAAGAACGTGCCACCAATCTGTTTAGATGCAGGTTTTCTTTTCTTTTTCGTTAGCGTTTTCATTTAACGAATATAACTTCACGGACACTGCCCTCAGTCCTCAGCTTGCACTTTGGTCAACATGCAAAACTTGCATGTCACCTGTCTGGAAATGTGTTTGGACCAACGGGAACTAATACAGCGATTCAAAACGTTTCAAATACGATTCTGACTTGTTTTATTAGGAAACAAATAAGCACAGATTTAACCAATTCAGCCTTCTCCACCAATATGAGAGGCATGTGACCTGGCTGCTGACTAAGGCTGAAACAAACCATTATTATCAATATATCAACTGAATTATTTTCTCAAAATTGTGTTTATTTTAACGTTCGGCCTACAAAATGTCACGATTTCCAAAAGCTCAAAGCGTTCAAATGTCTTGTTTTATCAAATGTATTTTGATCAAAATAATAATCAGTAGTTACAATGAAGCTATGAAGCTGAAAAGACTGATTATAAATGTAGTGTACACTGTGACAAAATTAAGCATACTTTTATAGCAGAACCCGACCAGTACTCACACAGAATGATGCTCAAGCAGAACATTTTAAACGTATACGCTAATACTTATATATTTGTAATAAGCCAAAATCAGCTGGTAATATCAGCCTCGCTGATAAATTGGTTAGATTGGAGTTTATAAGCACACAGAGGACATACGTCTGCCAAGGCTGCACAAATATCCTTTCATTCTTTCAATAATATACATAACATATTCAATGCACAAAGTACCATAAATGTAAAAGATAAGTTAAAAGCAATACTTTACAAAACTTTACAGCATGAGTGGTTTGCAATACAAATGACGAGAATGCACGAAATACCACAAGTATTTGCAAAGACGACCACAAACTAAAAAGATTCTTAAATGTACCTTTATGCTCTTCACCAAATCGTCACCAATGAACACCAAGTTTCCATTATTGAAATCTGTTCACAGGTTTAAGAGATAACCTGCTAACTAATGAACTAAAAAACTAATCATTTTCGGTAAAAGACAGCAGTAACCGGGGATCTGCGGCAGCTGGAACAAAGGTTCTTTTCATACTTTTTATACATTCAGGGAATGTGCGCTTCGTTTCAGCAACACTTCTTTAATTTTCCCTACTTTACACTTCAAATTCCCAATCACAAGTGCAGCTTTAGACAGCTGGAGGTCGAAGGTCACAGGCATTATGACGCCTCCCAGCGTTCCAAGTCAGATCAGATAGTTCCACAAGTCTGTTTCTGCTCTTGTCATTTACACCAGATTCTTCTGCATGACGTTCTTTTATATATATTTTAAAAAAGTGATTGTACTTCTGCTTGAAAGACACGATTAGTAACATCGGTAAATGAGAAATTCCAATTTTCACCCCGAGTAGTCTTGTGTCATCACAATGTTATTTTTGTGGTTCATATTACCCATTTGTGTAAATGTGTTTTGATATATCTATTTTTTTGTATATACGTACATTCACATGTAGTGTTTGAATGTTTTTTATTGTAGACCTCATATTCATTTGCCATATCTACCTGCAAATAAATATGATTTTCAATTTCTGATGCAATTCTTTTTTAATCCTTAATTATCATTGAGGTAACTGGTCTCCTTATTGAGCTGATTTGTTAGTTTATGTTTTTATATATGTGTGTGTGTATATATATATATATATATATATATATATATAGCTTATTGTTGGTGTGTGTGTGTGTGTGTGTTAATACATACATAACAGCAGTGAAATTATTTTTCTGGGGAGGATCCCAGACGGTGCAGAATAAAAATCTAAGAGCAATACGAATAATAAAATAAAAATAGAATAAAATAAAAATGTATGGTTTATTTCATTACACATTGTATGAGGCGTTGTAAACTGGTAAGAAAAGTAACCGTTTTTGCCTCCCTCCTGAAATTTGTTAATGTATCATAAGAAAAAACAAATAAATAGCACGCGGAACTTTCTTCCTACTCAGTTTCCCACCGATCCACTAACCCGGGACACCAGTCACGCTTGTCATGTCAACACGTCAAGTTACGTAGAGTAAAACACCTACTTCCGGTGTTCACTTTCAGACTTAAACTTTTAAAATATAAATGTGTGCTGTACGTGTATTTTAGGAAATACAACGTCCATAACTTAATAATGAACAAAGCATATGCTTAAAGTTTATTGCTAAGCACTTCCCCCACAAAATGTAATTTCTTTGACTAGCGTACCGTTAGCCAGCTAGCAATGTAGCATAAGTACATAAAATGCAATAATAGTCGGGGCGAAAAAGTGCAAGTAAAAAAGAGCATTAAATAATATAGAGGCGTGATTATGTGTATGAAAAAACCCCACAACAGCTTGCTATAGACAAAATGCTAGCCAAAAGTGGCAATAATTTGACATTTAAATTTGAAGGAAAACATACCACTTCCGGTGACAGTATAGCTGACTTCACAGCCTCACACGCTGCCGACATTGTGTAGCATTTATTACAAAGTTCGTCAGGCTGTATTACCATGGTTGGAAAGATCAAACATGTCCGTCAGAAGATTCACCAGGAGGCGGTAAAGCTCGAGCGGCCGAGCGGCCTCACGCAGCCCACCGGCTCCGCGTTATCTCAGAGTTTAGAGAAGCTTCCTGCCGCGGGACTAACGTTGCACACAATACGTCCCCCACTTCTGGACAATAACAAGAGTGATGCCTCGAAAAATGTTACACAGGTTTGTTATATAGAAAAACGTGTGGTGTTGAATGTACGTTAACGGGATAAACTGCCGAATGTCATTGGAAATCCGTTTTTATTTATGTAATTATGTATTTAGTAAAACATGCATTTGTCTGACATTCAGACATTTTATGAATGGGCACTGTGATTTCAGGGAGACAGAAGGAGGAGCATGCATTTTAATCAGTTTAGATAAGAAGTCATTTATTTTGAAATCCAACTCTAACGTTAAGACTGAAAAAAGATGAATTAAATAGTACCTACCAGATTTAGAGGAGTTGGAGCACGACTATGGTGGATAATTCCTTTGATAGACTTGTACTTATTTGCTTCCATTCTAAAACCTCACAGTCTGTGGCAGAGAGCTCCTTCCCCACTGGGATCTTTGCTGGCACTAAAATCACCCCGGAGGCCCTGGTACAAACACTGAAGTTTGAGGAACCTCTAGCCGTAACGTTACCCACACCAGCTCAGAAAGGTAAGACTAAGTGATTTAGATTGGCAATTACGTGGACACCTCTTACTACTTCTTCTAAACCTTCTAAAATGTGTTATGACTGCAGCCCAGTCACATATGTTGCACAAGTATGCCAATGACTCTATAAGGGGATTAGTGAAAAACAAAAAAACAACTCACAAGTGTCAATACTCTATTATAGTGTCATTTGTTAAATAAGGTGCCTTGATTTGATGTTTAAATTGTTATCGAATGCAAATACGGCAAAGGTATTACAAGGATTACTCCAGTGAGTTGCTGTTGCAAAGTTGGGGACACACAAAATCTTAGCAGCAGGGGCGAAGAAGTCCCAGTCCGTCAAAACATGCTCCAAAAACACCGGATTTTACGGTTCCCATATCATAACCAATAGAACTTCCTCGTTAGACCTCTGGGCTTTCTGTTATAACACCCCGATAACATCATCAGGCTTATCTCAGCTCTTTATGTGCAGGATCAGTGTAGAATCAAATATACATGTAGTGTGGAATTGGGACACAGTTAAGTACAGTGTATTCTCTGGCCACTAGATGGTGTATAAGACTCATTATTGTCGTCCTAATGCTGCAACAGAAGACAACAGTAAAGGGTTTTTTTGGGGGGGGGTCCTGCTTTTGGAACATCATCTTAAAAAAAAAAAGGCCTGGCACAGAAATCCAAGCGGAGATGTTGAGGAACACACCAAAAAAATGAATAAAAAGACCCTCAAAGGGATCGAGGGCAGGGCAGTGGTAGCAAATCTGACTGGGGGATGCGTCTGAAGAAGGGAGTGATGGATGTGGGCCTAGTTGCTAAGCACGCCGTGCTGCATGAAGCCTCACCAGACAACGGCCTGCTGCTATTAATAGACCAGGCGTAGTATAAATTTAGCTCATGCATGAAATCAAGGTTTAGCCGCATCAGTGTTTCCTTGCTTCAACTGGAAGACACTGTGGCTGGTACTGTCTCAGTTTAAGGACAATGGTATTCTTAGATATAAATGAGCTCCTAACTAATACAAGCAGGAGATTTTAATAAAAGAAAATGCTAAGTCTTCTTGAAGGACTATACCAATGCTTTTAGTTTAGTAGTTTTATATTACTGCGTTTTTTCAAAGTATGCTCTAGAGTTTTTGGACATGTTTTTCTTTCTGCTCAGACAGCCATTGATTTCTATTCTATTTCAAGTCAAGTCATGCTGAGTCTTAAAATCAGTAAATCCAGTTTCTTATAGACAGACAGTATAGTACAAGGGCTGCAACTAACACTTACTTTCATTATCAATTCATCTACCAATTATCTACATATTATTATTATTATATCATTATGATATCAGTTTTATTTTTGAATTGATTAATCATTTAGTCGACAAAATTTCAGAAAGATGTGAGAAATGCTCATCACAATTTCCCAAAGCGACATCAGCAAATAGCTTCGTTTGTCCGACCAACCGTCCAAAACCCAAGCAAATGACAGAGCAATTAATCCATTGTCAAAACAGTTGGAGACTAATCAAAGCGTCAAAGCGTCTGATATCCACCCTCTCAGAGCTCAAAATGATAAAGGGTCATTATGTGACTTGCACTGCGCCTGTAGTGTACAGTCCTGACTGTAGAAGTTGATCAGACAGCCCCCGCGGTCTTTTGACAAAGCGCTCTGTCTGCAGTCTAAATAGAGGTATCGAATCGCTACCAGACCCTGGAGGGAAGCCCCCGGCTCCTCTTTACTCTGAGGTCAGCTCCCTAAAGGCCGCCCGCCGGCCCACTTCCCTCTTCCCCTACCCTCCAAATCTCCTCTCATCTTGTGATTATTTTTTTATTTATTTTTTTACCCGTCCTCTCCGGCATGTTCGTCAATTGTGGGGACGACATTTCCTTGTTCTTAGTGTTTCTCCTAATTTAGTTTTTTGTTTTCCTCCCGTTTGGTACGAGGCCAAATTGCCCGCGCAGAGCTGTCACGTTTGCTCGCCGTCATGATAAGGCGACTGCGTGTGCGTCAGGGCATCGGAGCATGCAACGGAAGTAATTCTTATCTGTATGCAAAACTCCAGTGATGCTGCGGAGAAGAAAGGAAGTGGATTCTGGGTGAGAAACCCTATAGTTCTCGATTGGCCCCTTCGGGTGAGGGTGGTGGATCTGTTTTAGAATTTGAAAAAGTCAAAAATGTATTATTTGGTGTCACAAAGATAACAACTAGAAATAAAGATAGAAATAACTCTATTATGAGTGTAATTGGTCTTAATTGGTCCACACCAGGGTTCAATAAACAGCTTTCACAGCAGCCCAAACAAACCAAACCAGACAAGCATTCATCATTTGAACCAAACAGGTTAGGTTATAGTAATTTTGTTGTATAATCTTGACACGACACAAATGATGTCAAATCAATATCTCCCTAAAAGTTTCCTTATACACCAAAATTGACACATTTACGTAGTTTTAGGTCTCAAGAATATCTTCAGATCTGTAGGAGTTTTGGAGTGTCGATGTACAACATAATCGCCATCATATCGTCCCATGTTATTTTTGCTCCACCCCTCGGATCCAAGCAAATCGGTCCAGCCCAGAAGGTGCAGGAAGGCGAGGAGCCCGCTTTCTGGGTGGATGCGAGCTGGGTCGGCGAGGGGGCCAGCCGTAATCACAGCTATCCATTTCATCTATCAGCGGGAAGACGATGCTCCCGATGGGAGCCGAGTGGTGGTAAAGCGCCCTCCCCACCCGCCCTCCACAAACACAAAAGACACCCCCACCCACTCGCGAGAGAGATTAGATTTCCCCACCTCTACCCCGCATTTGTAGTCAGCAGCAGATGCCTATCTTTGCCTGTTCTCTTACTGCAAACAGCAGCAGAAACACACTTTTGTTGTTTAGCGCTGCGGTCGCCGATAAAGGCCTGCCAGGATCTCCTGGAGTGTGTAGGCTCTGGAGATAATGGGCCTGTCTGAACAGCGTCCACCGGCGCGCTAGCGGATGGGATATGGACAGCGCACATTTCACACACTGAACACAACTCTCAGTGTTAGGACTTTAATAAAATATTGACCCATTTACAGCACCAGTCAAAAGTTTGGACACACTTTCCCATTTACTTGAATGGGAAAGTGTGTCCAGGTGTGCCCAAACCTTTGACTGGTACTGTGTATGTATAATATTTTTTTATTGTTAAATCTCTGAAGTTGAAGCTCTTTCTGGAGGTCATTCTTAAAAATGATCGGGGCTTGTGGGATGGCAATGTCGGTTGGCCAGTCATTCCGCCACAAATCTCAACAACTATTGAAGATGAATCCTAGTGACTTTGACCCCCGATTCTTCCTCCAGCGTAACCGCAGATGGTTTGCCGTGACGCAGGTCTTCATGGTCCCGTCAGGATGAACCCTTTGGCGACCCTCTGGCTTTTCATCTAGCGCCATCATTTTGAACCTGTCCAAATATGTATTTATGACCAAATACCTGCCGAACTAATGACATTCCCATCAGCCTCAGCTGGGCTTTGTGTTGTCTGCCGATTAGCTGAAGTGAGCGCCCTGACACACTAAACCACAATGGTGAATATGGTAAATAATTATACCCAACAATGTTCACGTTGTCATTGTGAGCACGTTAATGTTAGCGTTTAGCTCAAAGCACAGCTGTGTCCAAGTATAGCCTCCCAAAGCAGCTAGCACGGCCAGCTATGCAGGAAGACGGCATACCCCATTCTGAATCCCATCGCCATTTTGTAGCCATTTTTTTGTCTCATCATTTTCATGGCTGTCACTAGTGTAGTGAGGTACTTGTATATGAAGATCCCCAGATTTAAATCCTGGTTGCAGCCCTGATTGGGCGATTTTCTTTGTCCAACTGTGGAAACAGCCAACAGCGAGGCCTGGAACCAAACCGCTACCTCCCGGTTGGCGCACCGAAGTAAATGACATCACCCTTTTCCACCTACTCACCGAAAGTCTCGTGAAATTAACAAAACTGTTCGGCGTTGACAGGTTTGACAGTAGTGTGTTTGCGTAAAGCCCCCCCCCCCCCCCATCCCATGCAGCTTGAAGCTGATTGAGAAAATGTGTTTAGGGTAGTCTTTTAAAACCTGTGTGATCACTACCTGATGAGTAATGTCTTCTCAGCTGATAGGAATAATGCCCCAGACTTCAAAAACAACGCAAAAAAGAATGTATCTTTTAATCACCCTTAGTCACCATCCTTTTGATAAGGCTGTCTGGGGTTGTGGAGCCTTTTTAAAGAGTTCTGTGGCGGTCCTGTGTTTTGAACATCCCGTCTAGACACGCTGTTAATCATGGCCACCAGCACTGAATGCAGCTGCTTCCCAGAAACTGAAGTTCTACCGAACAAGTATCCCCCATTTGTATCACTTAACTGAGGGGACAAAGGCCCCAAAAAAGGGAAAAAGAAAGAGGAAGTGAGATTACTTTCATTATCGATTCATCTGCCGATTATTTTCACGATTAATCGATTAGTCCACGAAATGTCAAAACTATTTCCCAGAGCCCAAAGTGACGTCTTCAAATAGCTTCTTTTGGCCGACCAACATACCAAATCGTCCCGTTTAAGAAGCCGGAACCAGCAAATGTTTGGCATTTTTGCTTGAAAATTGACCTAAACGATTAATCGGTCATCAAAACAGTTGGCGATTTAGTTTGGTTTCAGTCGACTAATCAATTAATCGAGTAATCGTTGTGGCTCTAGAAGTGAGTACGCAGCAGGAAGGAAATCCTACCACGAAGAGCAGATCCTGAAAAAGCCCATTCATCGATGTTGTTGTTGCTGATGGTCCTTTTCAGGTTTTAAAATACGCAAAAGACGACGACAATTTAATTTGCTAATTTCTTCAAAATACACAATTTCCACCGCACAGACACACTACACGTCCCTAACCTTGCAATAAATAAATAAATAGAACTCATGCGAACTCAGTAGCTATTAAGATTTGACATTTGTAATAAAAGAACCCGAAGTAGCCTGCTGCCCCCTCTCTCACCTCCGCTCAGCTTTCACTCCGGGATGCGGGTGGAGAGGGTGGAGGCTCGTGGCCGCTCCCTCGCCACCTTTTTTGATGTATCTTCAGCACATTTAGGAATTTGCCTCTCTTCGTGTTTAATTAGTAGGCTTCTCTCTCGCAGGATTTGATGTGTGCCGTCACCTAACTCTCTGTGTGTGTGTGTGTTCGCAGGCCCAGAAGAGAAGAGAGTCAAGTCGAAGAAAGAGAAGATGAAGGAGAGGAGGGAGAGATGGCTCAACAGTGAGTTTAGATCGACACTCGGCACTTCAGTAGGAATGTACAGTGTCAGTATTTACACTTTACCTCGTCACCACAGATTCTGAGCTATTAATAGCATTTTTTATTATAACAGTGTATATAATGTTATTCAGGGCCTAGAATTGTATATATTTGTGTTTTTTTTTGTCTTAACTTTGTAATTTGATGGAGTCTAGCAGTTTATTGGAGGGGACTGATAAAACTGATATATTTAAGGGTCGCTGACTACACCGGAGCTGGAACAGAGAGTTGGATCAAATGAGAACTTGAAATGAAAAACGTGCCGCTCTGTGAAGCTGCAGTCTTGCGAATAATGGCTCGAGATGTCTCCTTTTTGGCTGAAGGTCCATCTTCAGGGCCTCTCTGTAATTATAACTCGCCATCGCCTCCCGTAATTGCGATCCGGCCTGTAACTGTAGCCTTCTGCTGAGCCCAATCAATGCCCCGGGGGGTAACACAACACGTATCCTGCACGGGCATATAATTAGGTGCTAATGGCTGCGCAACTCAATCCTGCTGAAACC
This sequence comes from Nannoperca obscura, assembly GCA_036024295.1. Lineage (NCBI taxonomy): Eukaryota > Metazoa > Chordata > Actinopteri > Centrarchiformes > Percichthyidae > Nannoperca > Nannoperca obscura. The sequence goes on from JAVQJL010070684.1 coordinate 15,616, forward strand.
CAAGAGCGGCAGTTTTCAGGAATGAGGAGAAAAATTAGAATGAAATCATAGCTTTTTTTCCGATCGTGGAACCAATGGCCATTGGAGGAAACCAATAGCATTTGAGGCTTGGAGTTTGAGATTGTAAATTGTTTGCACAGTAGTCCTGTCTATTCTAGGGCTGCAACTAACTTCTAACTAATCAATTAATAGTTCGAAAATGTCTTAAAATAGCTTTTTTTGCCCAACCAATAGTCCCAAACCCCAAAACTCTTTATTTACTGGCAGAAATGACCCCCAAAAAAGCCAGAAGCAGCAAATGTTTGGCATTTTAACTTGAAAAGTGCAAATAATTTGTTTGCAAGTTATAACTTTTACTTATAAAACATTATAACATTTTATTTTCTTCCATTTTCTCTCACTTATTAAAGTTAGGGTTTTTTGACACAATTGTGATTCCATACCGCTCGTCTACCAGGACACACCAGCGTTTACGAGCAAAGAAACTTTAAGAATGAGACCCAGTGTCCCTCTTACAGGAGGGGACAGAACCAGTTATGTTCATCCAAGAAAACCTTTTTGTTTTTTTAATTTTTTGTTCTTGCCCTTCCTTTCTCAGTAATGCTGCTGCGTCCATTCAAATCAAGCCACATTTTTATACCAGCAATGAGAGAATATTTTGATTCTGTGTGTGTTTTTAGAACCAGATAAAAGCTTTGTAACGGCTGTTTATTAGCTTTCAATGAACAGGACCTGGAAATATGATCCTCCTACTTTTAAATCTGACATGAGTTGTGTGCGTCTTAGCCGTCGCCGACATTCACTCTCGTCTCGCTTCCCCCCCCCCCCTCAGAGATCAGCTCCATCAAACAGGCCAAGGAGCGGCAGGCGGCCGAGGCCCGGAGGCAGGCCACGCCCGTGGTGGGAGACATGAAGCCGCTGGCGGACGCCCTGCCGGAGCTCTCCCAGCTCATCGCACCCGCCGCCACGGCCCTCACCGCTCGCCGCAAGAGCAGGAAAAACAAATCGTAAGTGGCAGCCGTCAGGCGTCACCCCTGACAGCTGACGCAGCGTTTGGACGTCGTCGTCGCCGCTGCGGCTGTCGTCCCCCCCCCCCCGGAGTCGAGTGCGTTCGAGTTCAACGCACAGATTTGAGAGCAGCAGTGCTGCCAGCATCAGTACCGGCCGGCTGACTGATGAGGCTCCATCTGCTGACCGTTGTCACACTGCTGGTAGCGCGTCGGATATTTAATCAACAAATATCATTGGGATAAAAATAAAAAGAATACCAGCCGGCTACCAGTGTCCTATTGAGTTGCATTGTGGGTAACTGGAGACAGGTTTTGATAGTAAAAAAAAAATAAAAAAGACTATCTTGATATCTTGAATGTTTTTTTATGTCATTGAGTGTGTTTTTAAGCAATCCCAATCACTGTAGTCATAAACATGATCGGCTTGATTTCCCATGGACGTGTGTGAAAATGTCCCCGTCTCCTCCCTTCAGGCCAGTGAAGAGGCCCGAGCCGACGGACTTCAGTCAGATGAAGCAGTCGCAGAAACGCAAACTCATGTGAGCAGCTTTTAACGTCTTCCCTCTTCTTTGTCAGCGCCCCCGGCGGTGAAGCCCCTCTAACAACCTCAACGTGTGCGTTTTTTGCCTTTTTAATGCAGGGAAACGGAGACCGGCCGCTTTAGCGACGCGGTGAAGACCCTCTCTGCCAAGATGAACCCCCTGGCTGATATTGGGGAGCAGCTGAGGAAGAGGATGAGGCAGGAAGACGAGCAAGGTCCCAGCTAACGGCGGCGGCGGCTCAACAGCGTGAGACTGAAGCGCTTCCGCAGACGTTAAGCAACGAGTCGCGGGCACGGAAACCAACCACCCCCTTGTTAACATCGTTGGGTTTAAAGAGGAGGAAGGAGACCGCTGACCAAAAGGATGCTGCCCACCGCTCCTAGACAAAGTGGCATGAAGTGTGGTGTTTGTAAATGTTGACTGTAACCAATATTCTTTCACTTTTTATTATCCATGTTGTCTCTTCAGTAATAAATCTCTCTACACTTAACCATCACACTTGGATGTGCGTTTTTTCTTTTTTTTTTTTATGTCCATTCTCAGACGCCCGTTTGAATAAATCAAACAAATCCGCCTCGTTTCTGTCGACGCCCACGCTGCTATTGGCTCTCGTCTATTTTCAGTATCTCGTCGCCGGGCTGTGTTCAGAATAAGATCAGCGCCCCAATGCTTGGAGTGACTCACCAGCAATAACCATAGCAACTCCACTGATCCACGTAGATGAACATCTTGTCAGGGCGACGCCGAAGCACCCGGCCCAATGAAAATATTGTCAACCTGTCGTCGGTAAGCAGACCAACGTGTTGCTTTGTCTTCACCTTTGAGATGATCCCCCCCCCCCTTCTCTCCTTGTTATAGTGCCGAACCTCCTCCCACCACAATGCTGGTGGGCTGAAACACGCCAGAGCGTGTTGAACCTAACAAACAGATTGGTTTAGTAATGAGATGATATCTCAGAATTATGAGAAAAGAAAACACTTTAATTAACGAGACACCTGAAAATTCAGCTCCTGAATGAACAGGGCTCAATACAGGCAAGCTATGAATTACATGTTACGTGCAAAGTCGACAAACTAATAATAAAACCCATATTACTTAAAGAGTGGTGTCTCCAAAATAGAACTGGATTCAACTCTACTTCCATGAAATCCCCCCAACATTTGTGTTTTTTTCCCCCTCATAAGTTTGACTTTACACATAATTATATGATACTAAAGTTTCACATATTTGAATTTCATATTAATGTAGGTCATAATGAGAGAAATCATAATTATGTGATGTGTCTGAGATCCTAATTATAAAGGTTCTTATAACTGAATCTCATATCTCATACTACGGAGACACTATCTAAATTAGGTCTTTGTTTTTTATAATTGCATGATATAAGGTGAAGTCATAATTATTAAAGTCTATCATAATGATGGGTTTCTTTCATACATAGGACATTTCAGTGCTTTTGTTTGTTTTCTGTAATTTGGACTCAATTATGTGGCAGAATCTAATTTTTTTTTAATGTTTTATATTTGATGATTATGACTGAGATAAATAATGAGATTTATAATGAGATAAATCATAAGAAACATACACTGAAAAAAAAAGAGGTAGGTGGTGGTTATTTTTAAGTTAATCCACAATTTATTAAGTTATGATTTTACACACACGCAGATCCGTGTAGTGTTGGTAATATAATGTACATCTTTACATTACATGATATGTCGTGTATGTAGTGATAAGCGCACATACACACACACTGACTTCACAGCAACCTCCTGCCCAGCATGATGGCTGTTTGAACCCATTCGCTGTGCATCGAAGGGGTTCTGTTTCTGCCGTGCACAAACGAGCATGTGCGGTAACATCTCCCTGACAACCTGTCATCGCTCCAAGCCCGATCTTCCACAATGCATGGCTTAGTGCGCCCGCCTCTGTGCATGTTCAGCAGGTATGATCACATCTAAGCTTTGTTTTTTGCTATTGGAAATGTCCAATAAACTACACTTGGTTCTTGTGTTTTTTGGTATTTTTTACTTTTAGTTGACAGTGACAGCTGACACCAACATGGAGCAAGGGAAGGTGGATGCAACAAATTACATTTTACATACTGGTACACTCCCAGTCAGCTGTACTGATCATTTAAGGTAATATTAAATCTGCTTCCCTCTAGCTACAATCTTCGTTCTGTGACTCAGGATGTATTTTTGCTCTCTGTACCCAAAGTCACACTTGAAATGGGGAAAAGAAGTTTTAGATATGCTGCTGCAACAGCTTGGAATTTGCTGCAGGATAAACCATGTCTGGGGGAACCGGTCTCCTTACATCTTTTTAAAAGTAAGTTGAGGGCATTACATGAGGAGTCTCTACAAACATGCATCAAAAATTTAAGTTACAGAATAATATTAATTAAAACATTTACAACCTAATTTTGTTTGTGGTTTAATTGACTTGTAACTTGGTTTGCTGCTGTCTTGGCCGGGACACTCTTGTAAAGGAGATTCTTAATCTCAATGAGGTTTTTCCTGGTTAAATAAATAAAAATTTAAAGTATGGTTCATCATGTGTTTTTTAAGACATTCCGTACTCAAATACCACACCATACACCTCTCAGATGATGCAGCATCTCAAAAGCATAAGCTATGAAGAATTCACAGCCTTCATTTACTGTCAGTAAAGGTAGCAATAACCCGCAGTTAAAAAATATTCCATTACAAGTAAGGACAAATATTCCATTACAAGTACATACAAGTATGTCCTGCATTGAAATTGTTTTATAAGTAAAAGTATGTGAGTATTATCTGGAAAATGTACTTTAAGTAGCAATAGGACAAAAAAATGCAGATAATGGTCTGAGAGTGTGTGATTTTATCACCAAGTTATTGATGTATTAACATCTACTCACTTTAAACAGTTAGTCGAGCTAGTTTTAACAATTTGATATACTGTTGACTGTTTTATCCGTCGTAAGGCGTCATTATGTCGCGATAAATGGCTTAAATCTTTATTTGCAAAGTCACTACTAACTACAGCTGTTGGATAACTGCGGTGGAGTCAAAGCAGAAAGTGACACTTAAGTAAAGTACCTCAAAACTGCTTTCACATTTTACATGTGTGTACATCGCTGAAAATGTATCACAGTTGGAGTTAAAAACTCAAAGTGGTGACGGAGGCACAATGTGTCAGTGTTTGTGAAGTTTTCCAGCTCAATCTTGTCTTGCAAACTCCTCTGCACCGTGAACAAAAGAAGATATGTAAGTGACAAAGAAAGAAGAAGAAGAAGAAGAAAAAAAAGACAACTTACTCCAGCCCACTGGAAGCCCTTCTATGAATCGATTAGGAGGTAAGAAAAACCTAATCAATACAAGGTTCAGTGCTGCTGCAGGCCCATTAGGACTCATTAATAATGGATAGTATGAGAAGAGCACAGTGTCGAATTAAAAGTAATCAACCTTCAGCATACACTGAATGTATGGAGCTCTGTAGTCGTCAGTCAGCAGAGACATTTTGCTTCCAGCTCAGACCGAGCCGTGTCTCAGACAGGTACGGGCATATACTCCGCTTTGTTCTAAAGGTCCTTCGGCTGCGGCGTTAAATGACACGTTGCGTAACCTGGCTGTCTCGCATTCCAAACGGAACCCGGCGCCGAGGAGAGGCTTGACGGAGGCACTCGGAGCTTGGCGTCAAGTAAACGATCACAATCCAAAGACAGCAACACGGGTTGAATCAGACTTGCATTGAATGTCATGACGAGAGAGTTTACGGAGGCCATAGAGTCAGCACCTGAGTTCCAGAAGCATTAGTCAAATTATTTACCAAAACAATCAAGAATGACTGAAACTATTGGTGAATAGAAAGTTCTGTCGTACGTGCTTTTTTTTTTATCCCTTCGTGGCTCCGCTTCGGCACCTGAGTCAAAGTTCAATGTACTTACCCTCCAATCGGGGTAGTATTTCCCCCCTATATAACCCCATTCCGTGCATTGCTCGTTTCCCCTTTTTCCACTTAGCAACCTGTTGTCCGAAAAGTTCTAAGGGATTAGTCACCCTCCGGTGTTGCTTGTGTATTGACCTAAATGAAAAAAAGTGAAGATGGCTAGCAAACCCTGCTTCACCTGTGCTACTCCCATGTCGGCGGAGGATCCATGTGCGACCTGCTTCGTTTGCTTGGGGCAATGTCACCAGGTAGAGGCCGACCCGTGCCTGGACTGTCTGGTGCTCCCCAGGGAGGAGCGTTAGCGCAGGGCCAGGTTCCTGGATGTTGCCCGCTCCCTCCGTGCCGGGCAAGGGGGAACCTTCAAGACTGAAGTCGTGGGCCAACTGTGACGAAGGGGATGAGTGCTGGGTGTATGAGGAGGAGGACCCAGCCGCACTATTCAGAGAGGAGGCTGAGGCGCCACCGGCGGACCGCAGGTACCCATTGGACAATATGCCTGGACTGTTTGCCCCTGGAATGGCGGTAGCGCTGCGCCCAAACCCATCCTTCTGTCCTAAGGTCATCACCGCCTCTTTGCAGTCCAGAGCGGTGTGCCTGGGAGCCTTTTGTCCTCCGCCACATGCGTCTCCGTAGGAATCCACAGATTGTCCCTGGTGCGCACCTATGTGGCCTGTATGGCAGGGTTCAGGCGGGCCGACCAGTTATCTGCTACGGGGGTCGGTTCCGCGTGACACTAGGGTCCTTGTGGGTCATTACAGGCCAGTGTGGGTCACCTTAGTTAGTCCTGCTAGATATGTGTGTTACTGTATGTTAGAGAGTTAGCTGTTGGCTAGGCGGTGGCCCAGCTGGGAGTACATCTCTAACTGCCAGCCCAGCTGGTCCCAGGGTGGTTGCTGAGTTCTCAGGGGAAACGAGCAATGCACGGACTGGGGTTTTTCTATTTTTATATATATATATATATATATATATATATATATATATATATATATATATATATAGGGGAGAGGATACTACCCCCTGATTGGAGGGTGAGAACATTGAACTTTGACTCAGGTTCCTCGAAGAGATAAACCAGTAGCGAAGCCCGTTAGAGGGCCTCGCACATACTCATAGGTTACCTGGTGTAACACTAGTTCTGTTTGTTCCTCGGCTCTAGAAATGTGACAGCAATCAGCAACAAGGTGCATCTGGGTAAATGTCCAACCATTTAGCATAAAGCTGTTATTACTATGGATAGAGCCCTATTAATAGCAGCCAACTGGAGATCCCAATTAGCTTCCAGTGCAAGTGTCCAGTCACACCAGAAAGTGGTACAGCCAAACAAAAATCTGTGATGTTGGACTACAGAAATAAAATTGACCTTGCACGTGCTTGCAAAGTAGGCTAACCAGACAATAAATGAACAATGCTGATGCGAAGAAACACATTTGGATCCTAGACTCACAAGCAGAGCGGGGTTTTGAAATGGGCACGTACGTCACAGCTGGAATACTCCACCACTGAATTCGAAAGCTCTGCGCAGAAGAGTCTTGAGATTGTCTTCACGAACAGATTAACATGAGTTTTCACTTCTGTATAGAGACAGAGCCAGTGTTAGTGGGGGAGGTTTGTATGGCCATGTTAGCTAAAACACTAGCCATTACAGCTAATCTAAAGCTAAACGTTCAGTAGCACAAACGTAAATGAACAATGACAAGGAGTTGGACAATGACACATTGTTCATCAGCATGAATGGAAATACAGGACGTACCTCAAAATTGTACTCAAGTGCAAAAAAAAAAAAATTTTCTTTGCACCACTGCTCTCTGGTGGACAAATTATGTAATAATGACACTGCCCCACCCAAGGTGTTGCCCATTGAAAATCAGTTTGTGGTTTGGAGTCAATGTGCAGTTCTATGTCGTACATGCTCTGCCCTCTAACGGGCTTCGCTATTGGTTTATCCCCTCGAGGCTCTGCCTCAACACCTGAGTCAAAGTTCAATGTACTCATCCACCAATCAGGGGGTAGTATCCTCCCCCTATATAACCCCAGTCTGTGCCTTGCCCGTCTCCCCTTTTTTACATAGCAACCTGTTGATAAAAAGTTCGACAGCGAAATAATAGTTAGTGTTTTAATGACATTCCTGATGGTGGGGAATCATTGCGTCCCTCCCGAGTGGTGTTGGTGATTAAGCAGTTGAAACTTTGCCGCGGGGCTTCCTCTCTCTCTTTCTCCTGGTTGCCTCCTTTAAAACCCAGTCTACAGTAAATGAGTCACTGTGCGCCACAATTAACCTGAGCGCATGTCCCAGACTTTGATTGTTCAGACAAAAACAGCAGCTGCGTATAATGAGCTTCATATAAATCTGGGATGCGTTGTGTGGGTTTGGTGGTGGTGTCGATAACAAAACACCAATACATTCATTAAAATATGGTATTTTTGGATTGTATTCAATGCATTTCTGGGGAAAATCCAGCAAGAATGTCAGTGTTAACCTTGTGAATTTAAGCTTTTCCGCTAAAGCTACTTTTTTAAAAAGCAGTTATTGCATCTTGGAGTGTATTTTTCCATCACAAAGCATGGTGAAAAAAAGGTCAGTGACCTTGTGGTTCACCTCAGAGCTCCAGGTACAGGAACATGCAAAGCACCGAGTGGGAGTTGTAAAGTACCCTTGTGTAAATCCTCATTTGGACAGACAGCTTTTTCTATTTGGGGATCGACGTGTGGAAAGCCTTACTTACAGACCTCAAACTGGAATCCTGGGTTAGAGTCTGGTGCTTTTTAGTTTAAGGTGTTTTAAAAGGCCCATCTAAGGAGCGGCGTTGCAAATTAGCTTAGTAGTTCTTGGTTGTTATATATATTAAAAATAAGAAATGTAATAAAGATGAGGCTTTTGAGGGATGAGGCCAGGTAGGAACTAAGACTCTGGGACAGGAGGTTACGCGGGGACCGAGTAGAACAAGAACAAGAGATGAAGCTGGAAGTGTGGACTGACTAGTAGTGACTACGATCCGGCAGCGTGGAGGTGGCTGAGCAGAGTTTATGTGGAGGTCTCGATTGTGGAACTGGTTGCAGCTGGTGGAACTCCGCTCAGGCTCCGGCACACCTATCTCCATCCCCTCGACCCCACACACACACACACACACACACACACACACACAGATGGTGTGGCCGGCAACACCATAGGAGCAGATGTAACGCTCATAGATTGGGCAGATTTCAGCCAATCAGCGCAGTCCATTTGGGATGCGTTCACTGGAGTTTAGTGTGAAGCTAAATGGTCTGAAAAAAAAATATTTATATATATTTTAAAAATGCTGTCACATCTTCACAAACAAATCCAAATTTAGCAATGGCTACGTTAAAGGCACGTTTTGTTGTTATTTATGAAACAACAGTTCTCTGCCCTAGCACACACAAATACGTCAAAGTCAGATAACAACCACGTCTAATCAAGCTAATCTGAGCGGCCTATAGGGACAGCAGATGAGAAAAAAACGGAAATAAACCAGCTGGTCACGAACGTATGATTGATCGATGATTGAATTTGCTTGAATTTAGAAAAAGGAACATGCCAGAAAACTAATTTGTTCCTAATACCGAAGTTTTGTACCACATGTGTATAACAGAGGCAGGATAAAAGAATTCGGAAGAGAAAGAATTACACACATCCACACTTTAGCCCCGCTCTTGCCAACAGAGAAGACAAACTCACAAATGATAAAAAATCAGCATCTACTCCTCTGATTTGCCGCCAATACCACTGTGTCGTCCCATATTTTCCACAAGTGTATGTAGATTATTTTGCAGTATGTCAAATGTTCTTTAGGAGCTCTCTGACAGAGTGAAATCCCAATTCTTCCGTTTATTTCACACTTGCTTTGTCTGTTTCCCATGCCGATAATGAAGCCCCCTTCGAATCGAACCGAGTTGAAAGCTACCCTCCGAACTGGTTCGGACCTCCAACAGAGAAAAACGCGGGCCAGATTCCCCCCAAACGCCTCAAACTGGATGATCTCATCTGCTGGTGTTTAAGGCCGCCAAAAATAATCCGCGTGGGACTCGGTTGCACTGCAACACCTACAGTAGCTCTTCATACCAATCGGAAAGGTTAGAGAAAAAATATGAAGGTTCATTTGAATCAAGCATGTTACTTGGTCTAGGTGGCTTCTTCTAGACTTTTTAATGAACTCTATGGTGGGGGAGGTCCTCAAGGGGTTCTCAACCATTTGTAACTTGCCCACTTCTGATTGTTAAAAAATGTCTGAGCACCACCTTCCCAATTAAATAACAAGAATAAAACACAACACGAAGTATCTCTGGAGCTTCGATGGTTTCAGCTCCTCGTTTGACAGGATTCCATCACATTCAGCACACAATCTGCCATCATGAATCCAAATTTAAAGTATTGAGTCTTATATTTCCTCTCCACGCGCCTCGGAGCTTTCACTGGAGCAGCGTTGCCCCCCACCTCGCTTGTTCATTCAAAAACCCACCTGTTTTGCGCCTCTGCATCCGAGGGAACGTTAGCTAGCTAACAGCAGCAAAACGTGTTTGTCTCCACCAGCCAATCACGACACATCAGGTAATGTTCAAACCTAGCCGGAAACAAAATGATGCATTTATAAAAAAAAAGAATTTCTGTGAATCCTTGGGCACACTTAGATATAAAAACAACGAGCTTTGTACATTACTGTAAAACATTTTAATTTAACCTTTAATGATTTCATACAAGTACCGGACACATTTGTATGGAACTCTACAGTTTGGCCATTTACAGCGTGTAAATGTAACTAAGGGTGGCAAAAAAAGAGCATTTGATTCAGGATTAAAATAATTATTATATTATATATAAATAATTATAATTATTATATTATTATATATAGATATTGAATTGAAACGTTGAAGCAATATGTGAGAGTTTCCACCTGACCCACCCCTATAACGGGCATATCCAACATTTAAACCATCCCATCAAGTATCCTAGGAAACAGAAACCCAGGAAAAGATGCAGACACAAAGAGAGAGAGAAAAGAAAGGATTTAGAGGCAAGTCAGGCTGTTAAAGCCCGACACGACGTAGCTATAAATACAAACAAGACCTCCAATGTTACATTTATCAATAAAGCAGAGTTTCAGGGGAAACTTCCACCCACGTGAAACTTCCGTGATGCGATGAATGGAGCTCGTAAAGATTTACGGGCTGGTAAAACAAACAAAAAGGTTTTCCCCTTCACTTCATATCCGGTTTTTTAAGATATTTTTCAATCACATTCATACTAGTGAGACTCGCAGCTGTGCTAAACAACACCACAGCACCGGAAGGTGAAAAGAAAGGGGTGCACGAGGTGTCACGTAAAGCTCTCGTTTCCTAAATGATGTTCATGTGGAACTATTAAAATTGTAACTGGCTTTCTTCAAAGTCCGAACGTCTGCTTCCAGTGGAGGCGGGAACGTTTACAAGCGCTGGTCTCCAAATCCAGATGCGGAGCTGCTGCTGGGTCGCGGGTTCCACGGTGGCGACACGGCAAGAGTCACACATCCTGCTGCATGTTATTTCAATTATTTAGTTTTTCGACGAGCAATTTCATCCAGCGGTTGCTGCTTCCCGGATTATTCGGAGAAGACGTAAGGGACCCGAGCCTGTGCGATAAAGCCTAAAACTAGACGAAATGTCAGCGAAACAGCGAACAGAAATGGGGAAATTAGAAATGCACGACTGACAAATTCATAGATAGATAAGGAAACACGTGCTGCATGAAATAATAGACTAGTATGACTCCAGTTTCAGTACTCTCTTAATGTTAAACTTGTAAAAAGATACTGTTTTTTGAAAACGAATGTGTGTAATGACATTCTCCTTGGTTATTACAGGTCAAAACGTAATCAGAGATATCTTGTGAATGTACAAGGGCAATGGTTGCCGACCCCCTCCCTGTTGTGGCGCGTGACGGGCGGGAAAAGCACGGGTGCGAGTGAGCCGGTGAATGGCAGCCGGGGCTGCGCCGAGCTCGTCCGAGTAAAACGATCGTAATTTACGTCTAACCCTATTTCCCGCTCAAATTCAAGACAACCGAGCATCAGAGAGCATCCTCGATCTTGGGACAAAACAAGCCCAACTCAAGGTCGCTATTTTATTTTATTATTTTATTTTATTTTAAGCTTTCAACCATATCACCTGGGTGACGACCTTGCCCCTGACACTGCTTACTGAGCTCACGTGTCAACAGATCCACCTCCATGACAACGAAGCGAGCCCACCGATGAAGGCCATGCAATGTGGCTGAAAGGTCCCGAAAAAAGTCAGCAAGTGGACCTTGAAAGGGTATTGGACTGTCAGTTGATCCTTTTTTGATTTAGTCTAATTGCCATGACTGGAATTCTGATTATATTAACATTTAATAAAAATATATGTCTTTTTTTTCTTATGTCTTTATAAGTAAAATATTTTCAAAATAAAGGCTCCTCATAATCTCCAATGCAGCAGCCATTTAAGAAGAGAAACAGCTTTTGTTTCTTAGTGGTTTAAGTGTGTCATTGATACATCAATTGTAAAATACAGTGTTACACATGGCGTATAT
>JAVQJL010070690.1:0-42979 GCA_036024295.1 Nannoperca obscura
TAAGTTACTGTAAAAGTGAAATACGGTTATGGTACTGTAATTTTGAATTACAGTAACTTACTGGCAACACTGTTGCCAGTAAGTTACTGTAAAAACCCTTTGAAATGTCTAACAGTGTATATAATAACATAACAGACACATGGGGCCATTTTTCTGCAATTAGTACTTTAACTTGTCATACTTGAAACTGTAAACATTTTCAGCATTTTTACAGTGTGATACTAGTACTTTTACTTAAGTAAAATATTTGTATACTATGCACTGATGTCAAACAGATTACTGTGGCAAGACTGTGCCATATAAAAGATTTAAAAAAGCAATTTTTTTAGCACACTGACCAGGTAAATGCAGTATTAATATGTTTTACTGTACAGATCATTTATTCTTCAGAGCTTTTACTGCTGTGCCAAGACTCCCGCTATAGCCCCAGCACCTCCACCCACCCACCACTGCTCCCATGCTTATGCAAAGCGGCCCTCCTGCAGCAATACCCACTTCAGTGGCTGCTACGATCATTCCAGTTTCAATTAATCTTGTTTTCTTTTAATTGTCTTTTATACGCTTCCTGGAGACACACACAGCTGTTCCTGTAGCTGTTTCCCTTCCAATATAGCTCTTTTTTTCTTCTTCTATTTATTTTAGCTCAGCACTGGTCGTCATATTCTTCTTTGTTTTTTGCTCTTTCAACCTCCTGGAACATTTCATTTGTGTAAAATGTTTCTCCGTTGTGACAGACCATACTTACTATCTTTGCAAGCAGCTGAGGTACCTGACTGTCATTGAACACATGATTCTGTTGGTTACATTTTACAATCAAGTGGCTGAGTTGCTGAATCTTACTAAAAAAACATCTTCAATTCTTGTGTGTCCCAGCCGGTTACCATGAGTGAAGACAACTGAGGAGTAATCTGCAGCTTTGTCACCGAACACCTCCTGCAGGAGCTCAACAGTGTTTTGTTCTTCCTCTGGGAATCTGTCCAACTTGATCACAATCAGGAACATGTGGGGACCAGGAGAGAAGAGAGAGATGCACTCTTTCAGCTTTCTCACCACTTTGTCGTCTTTGCACTTTGTATCATAAATTCCTCATGTGTCAGTGACCAAGACCCTACATCTATCCACAGCTCCTCTGACCTTTTCACAGAAAAAGAGGACGTTTCCTGTCTTTCCAATCAGCACTATTCGAATGTCTTCATCTATATCAAAATCTACAAAACAATGTAAGGAAATTGCTTAATTAATTGGCTAGTTGCAATGAGTCAATACATTGCTGACTTTTTGCCACTGACTGCCCATACTATGGTAGCTTCTTAGGACACACTATTACCTTAATATTCACCATTGCCAGCTCCAGTGGTCCAGTCCAGCAGAGGGCAACTACATGACAAAAAAGGAGCAGCCAATGGCAAGATGGCATGATAGGCTAGTGGCACTTTTTATGTGCAACAATACATCTTTGTAAGAAAGGAGACAGATTAAGTAGCAAAGGTGAGCAGTTGGATGTTTGCTTTCCTGATCGTTAAATAATTGTTAAATAAATATAAATGGGTGTGTAAATGAAAGCAACACACATTATTTACACACATGCTGGGCAACTGCACATTTGCGCAGGTAAATAATCACAAGCTACCACAGCTACCCACACACATGTAAAGCTCACTAATTAGCCAACAGTTTATGGTTTTGGCAGTAGTTTAAGCACATTATTTCCCCTAAAACCGTCTGTGAGATATGTGTTGTCAAACTGGCAAATGTGTTAATTAATTTGCTTGTGTTTTACTAATTTGCAGCTTGCAGATGTTGTTGTTAAGCTTCAGCGTGTTGAGTTCTCTCTGCCACCAAATTTTGGGCTGTTGTTGTCTTTTGCAATTCAGTATAAATGTATTTAGTCCACAATTGGCATGGATGAAATTAAAAAGGAACTATCATATATTAAAAGCAGACATATAATATATAATAGTCTCAACAATGCATATTTTCCTTACTGAGTTGAGTACATGCAGATAAAAGAAGTGGGTTCATTTCAAACAGACAATTACATCATGTAAGCTAAAGGTATTGGAAGAAGTATATGTAAGATAAAATACATCTACTCATCTCTGTGAGCAAATTTATTTTTTTCTTCTTCCTTTTTAATAAAACCATTACAAACAACATAAACAGACTAAGATACTGTCACAGTTTGTTATATCTGGTTAAGATTCCCATTTCAGGTAGTAGAGTTTTTGAAATGTATCCAAATACAGCATAATCAAAATATTAGGAGCAAAAGATATGACCAAGAGCGCTGTTTTCCAGATTAGGTCATGGGAACACCAAAAGTGGCAAAAGAAGAAAACCGAAAATAATATTAAAATATAATTTAAATGTTGCTAAGTAACTGTATCATGTTTTGTCAGATGTTTGGGTTGTAGTTACTTTTCTGCTGTTCAGTACCTATGTATTTATCCCACAGCATGCATAAAGAATGAAATAAAAAAGGAGCAATCAAAAACACATTAAACATTAAAAACACAATAATTTAATAAACAAAAGACTAAAATAGGCAAGAAAGTATGAATAACCTCTGTTCTTTGTAGTCACCAATTTGTCTCGTTTGACTCTGACCTGGCCCTGGTTTTACAGATCTGGAGTTCACACAGATTTGTCTTAATCGTGAAAAGAGCTGTTTTAATGCTGTAGTAGAGGTGGAGCTAATTCTTACTGCTTTAATGTTAAGTCTGTAATGTAGTAAAATATTCCCTTTTGAACCCTGTAGAGTCGAAGTATAAAGTAGCACAAAGCTAGCAATACTTAAGTAAAATACATGAATTCAAAAAATTTTCTTAAGTACACTACTAGAGTAAATACACGTAGTTATTTTCCATCACAGTGAAAAGTATTATCAGGTTTGTCGTGTTAAAGAAAGTGTTGTGAAAAGTTCAAGGCAGAAAGAGACAATTTAAGATTAAGAGCAGAAATGAGAAGAGTGCAGTGCAGTGTTAAAAGGTTGTTGGATATAAAGGACAAACAAGGTAAGAAAGGCTTTATTTGACGTAACTATCATGACAGGATGGACGTAAGGACACTTCGATACACAAGGTGGCAATATTCAGCTTTCTGGTTGGTTTGTAACCCGTCATTAAGAAGAAAAAGCGTTTACTTCCGTGTAAACTATATGAATGACACCGACTTCCCTGCTTTCTTGTGTAGCTTATGGTGTAGCTTGCTAACTAGCAGCAACAGCATTCCAGTATAGTTGGCTACCTGACGGCTACGGCTACCCTCAAGTTAGCCTAAATGGATTATGCTACACCTCAAAGTGGGTTCAGACAGCGTAAGTTACGTACGTGATATTATCGATTAAATCAGTCTTTCATTGTACCGGCTGCATGTGCACATGTTGTACTTGCTAACAGTTAAGTGAACCAACGTAAACGGGACTGAAAGGGTGATGTTGTCGCTGAACGTCTCTGTTTTCACCCGGTAGACGCTAACAACTAACGTTAAACAAGTTGTAAAAACACGGACACCCAAACCTTAAATTAGCTTGCTATTAAGTTAGCCACGTTAGCCAATGTGGAAGACTCTATTAGCTAAATCGGAAGTAGTAGGCGACAGCTTGCCCACAAACTATTAATAAACACGAAGTTAACAATGCTAACTAGCTAATTTGCCCAACGTTACACAGGCTAGGCTGGCTAACGGTAGTCCCCCGTTATTACCCGGCGACTGTTACTGTTAGTTGCTTTTCATTTGTGTCCCCTCTGTGTGGGGGTTTTTGTGCACTGACTGGGGTATATTTGTGTTTACATGCTGTGTAAGTCGAACTATGGTGCTGTAGCTAGCTTACTTTACGTGTTCATGGTTTTATACGTTGACGTTAGCTTCTGTTTCCAGGCTTCTGTCTGGGTTAGACTTTGGGTTTTGCAAGAGGCGTCCTTTTGTTTGCCAGACGTGTTGTTTTGGCTCAGATTTATAATCGGGAATGTCTGGTGAGTTTTAGGGTTAGTTATGTTGCTATATGTTAGCCAATAAATGCGATGTGACGTTACCTCAAGTCCCTAAAACACGTATTTCTGAACAGCTATATGTGCATCACCAAAACACGCCTTCCCAAAGCACACACTTCAGAGGATTCAAGCGCACACCTGAATAATCGTATTGTTTAAAATATCCGTTTTACACAATTGAAGATCTTTTAAATATGAACATGTGTGGACTTGGAGAACTGTCGGTTTAAGATCATATCCATCATACGTTCTTTGTCATCAGGGATGACAGGGAAGGGAGGTCCAAACTAACTAACTTTGTGTCTGTGTTTGTGTCTCTTTAGGATGATGTAATGCTTTTGTGATAAGTGTGTGATGATGGTGTATTACTTCTTCAGGGGATGGAGTTAAAGAGCTCTTTCATCTGCACAGAGCATCCACACTGGGATTGTGTGCACAGAATGTTTTCATTTGTGTGGCTTTGTTTGAATTTATGTACACAAGTCGCTGTAGCAATACACTTTCACTTTGTAGAAGAGTAGTGGGAATTGAACTGCCTGCTGTCTACAGATGTTCACCACTGTGGACACTCACTGTCGCCAACACTCACATTGGAAGATACGGTGTCCCTAGTGATGCCTACGCTGTTGTAGTCATTAACAAACAGAGCTCCAACACGGCCAGGTGTTTAATGTCTGTGATATGCTGTCAGACTCAGCTCAGAAAAGACTTAAGTACCTTAAAAAACAAATACATTTTTAATTATGTTATTAAATGTAACCTCACCTCACTTGACCACTAGTGTGCATGCGTGAAGAAATTCAGATTGTTATCAGCACAGCCGAAGGGCAGGGCAGCTAGTGTCGGTGATTGACTGGTCTAAAATGTCTATGAATTTGAATCACTTAAACAACACTAAAGGGTGAGGTTGCATTTGGTCAAGTCGCTTCATACAAACTGATGCATGCTGGTTTCTCAGATTTCCTGTAATTGTGGCTGCCTTGCTATTCCTTGCTTTACAAATTTTGCCCAATTTTTGCATCCCCTAAATTAGTTTGACATATCGATATCTCCGACACTCTGTTCATCCAGAGCCTAACATGCGTCTGAGGAATACCCCCGCGGATGGTTCAGAAGGCAGCCAGCTGTTTGAGGATACAAGTGGTGCTGCAGCTGGATCACAGACAGGGTACAGGTAGGAGTCCTGGCAGTTAGGCTCATTTATTAAACTGATTTTTATATATGGTTTCATTGCATTTCGTATGTTTGTGTCATAAAATCAGATCAGAGATCAGATCATGCTCTCAAAAATAAAACATCGACGACTCTGTGGAAGAAAAAAAAACATAAGTATTCTTATTTACGTTCTGTTACTTCAGCTATGCAATCCTTTTGCATCATCTCCTCACAATAGACTTATCTGTGTTGTTTGTGTTTTTGTCACCTAATGCATCCGTCATGTTTTTTTCAGTTGATACATTTTCTCGTGTTATGTTGGCAGGAACCAGCAGGCCGGGCCTCAAGCAGCTGGATTTCCCAGCCAGTCCATTCTGTCAGACCCCATGTCTAACCTGGCAATGGCATACGGCAGCTCACTGGCATCCCAGGGAAGGGAAATTGTGGACAAGAATGTAAGAATGACTCATTGATATTACTTTTGAAGGATTCTGCTCACCAGAAAGGATGCAGAAGTGCTCCCAAAAAATGGTCTCTACAGCAAAATCGGGCTGAACAGAGGCCACATTAAATGATTGCCCATATTGAAAGATATGTTTTTTCTTGTTTCAGCTGGACAGGTTCATCCCAATTTCTAAGCTGAAATACTACTTTGCCGTGGATACAGTGTACGTGGGGAAGAAGCTGGGCCTTCTTGTTTTCCCTTACATGCACAAGGTAAGTCTGCTTACACCCGCTAAATGTACATTATTCCGTTATGCCTGCCTCTTTGCACAAGTAGCGGTAATTCTGTGCATGTGAAAACATGGATTTATCTGTGTGTGGGCGTCTGATGTTACTCTTATATGCTCCAGGTTGAGACAAAACACCTGCTTTTTTTACCTACTGACTGATATACCACTCCGACTATGTTTTGAATATTTACACATAAACAGGATGTTACAATAGAGTTTCGAGATGTT
Source organism: Nannoperca obscura (assembly GCA_036024295.1). Lineage (NCBI taxonomy): Eukaryota > Metazoa > Chordata > Actinopteri > Centrarchiformes > Percichthyidae > Nannoperca > Nannoperca obscura. The sequence continues at coordinate 6,110 of JAVQJL010070690.1, forward strand.
TTTTTTTTCTTTCTTTTAATGTGTGAACTCCCAGAAATTGTGTCGAAAGTCATTGATAAAATATTCAGGACTTTACCCATGAAATACTACATGCTTTCAACCCAAAGTTTAGTCAGAAAGGATTTACTAAGTTTTAAGTGTGAGATCATGTGTGTGTGTGTGTGTTGCAGAACTGGGAAGTGAGCTACCAGCAGGACACTCCCGTGGCTCCACGCTTTGATGTGAACGCTCCTGATCTCTACATTCCTGCCATGGGCTTCATCACGTACGTCCTCGTGGCTGGACTTGCCCTCGGCACGCAGAACAGGTGCACATACACCCGTGTTTTTCCCCAAGTGATGCAAGCTTGGAAAAGACACTCTAACCTAATGCTTTATGATCCTTGAGTCTTTATGTAAGAAGTGATCATTAACAGCTAGGTAGCAGATTTCTTAGTTTTTGTATGTTGTCTTGCTCTGTAATGGGAATTCTACGCATTTCCACCAAAACATAAGCAACTTTAAGTAGCTGAAACCACAAAACATATTTCTGGTGCTTCTGAGCTTGTGTCAGCTGAGAGGACAGCAACATATTAAAAAGAAAACAAAACCAAGATGGATTAATTGCAGTGGTGCGGTGATTCAACTTTAGTGTTTTTGCAAAATAACATGAATCTATTTAGTGGATTGCTAAATGATACTAAAATTAAAATCTCCAAATATACTTATGAAAAAAAAAGGTGTTGCAATTGTGAAATGGATAAGAACAGTACCACCTCACATTGATGAGGGACACTTTACTAGTAGATCTACTCTGGAGCTCACAGTATATAAATCGTGTCACCCTTCAGGTTTTCTCCAGAGCTGCTGGGAGTTCAGGCCAGCTCAGCGTTGGTGTGGCTGATCATGGAAGTCCTGGCAGTCCTGCTGTCGCTCTACCTTGTGACCGTAAACACCGACCTCACGACCATAGACCTGCTGGCTTTTTCTGGCTACAAATATGTCGGGTATGAGCAGAATTTTTCTACTTTATCTACTCCACCCTTTTTTGTTTTCTGAGGTGTAATTTCCCCCCCCGAACCAAGCCGAGGACAAAACATTTCTTTTTGTTTTTATTTTCTTAGTTTGGATGCTGTACCTTACCTGTGATTGTGTGTCTCTCTCCTGTTTCTTTAGAATGATCATCGGGGTTGTAGCAGGCCTGTTGTTTGGGAGGCCAGCGTATTATCTCTCTCTACTGTGGTGCTGTGCTGCCATCTTTGTCTTTATGGTGAGTAGCAGCACCTACTAACTCTAGAGGGTTTTAATTATTGATTATTATTTAATTCCTTAATAGACATGTTTCCATTGAGGATGCTTGGTCAACCAGGGTTAGAAATCCTAAACTGGACATTATGAGCTTTGTAAAGATAGATGTTGTGGCAGGGCTGTATTGGATTGTGTTAGATTGAACAGGCGTACCTAATAAAGTGTATATTCATGCATACTGCTCAGCGCTGCCGTAAGTTCTAACAGGACTTTAGCTCAGTCAGCCATATTCACATATGTTGTCCTCTGTCAAGTCAAATCTCCAAAGCAAATGGGTAATTAAATTATGTGGTAACTCAGTGGATGGCTCAGCTGGCATATCTGTGGCTGATTTTAAAGAATATCCTGGTTTCTCCTCAGATCCGCACTCTGCGTCTGAAGCTGCTATCTGAGGCGGCAGCGGAGGGGAGGCTGGTGAGAGGAGCCAGAAACCAGCTGAGGATGTACCTCACCATGTCCATAGCGGCAGCACAGCCCATCTTCATGTACTGGCTCACCTACCACCTCGTCAGATAAAACCTGGAGAACACACACTCATCATGTAGAAGATGAACTTGGCTGTTTGAATACACTCACACATCAAAGAAGCTGGACTTGGATGAAACACAATGGACACAGTTGTCTGGATAATATCCCATCACTTTCCAGACATAAAGACAGAACTACCCATTCACAAGACTCACTCCATGTATGCATGGAGAAAAAAACAACACATGCTACAAGATGATTAAGAGAAGATGCGAGGCGTCACAGCCTTTTCTCACAGCACAGCCCCACGTTATTGATATTGCCTTTTTTTTTGTCTTTTTTATGTTGTCTTCAAAAATCTGTACCAAGAGCAAGCGGCTTTAAGTTGCTTTTCTATACTGTGTAATTATTTGTTTGTAATTATGTTTCTGTAATTATTAGGCTTTTTTTAGGAATATTTAAGTACGTATGTTTGTGTATAGAAAAAGTATTATTGCAGATTTTGCTCTTGTCTCGTGTCTCATAAGTTGTTTTTCTGAGCCGGCGGAACGAAAACACACAAACCGTCCGTTTAATGACAAGAAACAACTCAAATTCAGGTGCAGGAAATCAAGTGGCTCTGCTTTGACTAGAATTTCTTTTCCCCAGGTTCATCATTGGAACTGGAAACAAGGGTTATCTAACTGGAGTTCAAGTGTGGGTGTAGTACCGCCTCCATTTGATCTGTTTGATCTTTTTGTATGTGCTTTGATACATGTATGAGCTTTGCTGCCTGACAAGTCTTAAATAGAAACTGCAAAAGTCACATTAAGGGCGTAGACCTCTAGATGAAATATTGAGTCGACTTTGATATCCTTTTTAAAACTAAGTAAATTATTTACTGCTTTTCATATTGAAAGTCGGATGGAATAAACAAAGGGAAGAGATGAGGTGGTCTGTTATGTGAAAATAGTTTTTAGTCTCCTTGAGATACTTGAAATATTTTAATGTCAGAAATGCTTTCATGTGCTTTATTTGCTTGTAAATCATCTAATGTCAGTTTTTTTATGTATCCAATGCTAACTCAAACTACGGTAGGATTCATATTCACTTAAGTTAATTCAGGAAACTATAAAAAAAATTCAGGATTTAGCATTTTCCTCAGAATAAACGTATTATGACGTATTATGATGATTAATGCTGAAACGCTTATCTTTGTTAACTGATGTGCCAATAAAAATGTCTTCTTAATGTTTTGACAAAGTGCTTCTTTAAATAAGAATCCTGTTGCAGCACCTCATTAACAACAAACTAATTCTAATGTAGCAGGCAATTTAAACACATTTCTGTCATGATTTATCATGAATGGACCCCTCGTAGGCTGAGAGCAAACAATCAATCAACTCAAGCCACTGAAATGACGACTGAGAAATAAAGTTTGACCGACGGAGCCGCTGAGGTGGGAGTTGTTTTATGTGCTCATAATTTGCTCGTTTTTTTGTCTTGGTGTTTTTGCAGCTACATTTGCAATTACAGGAAATGACTCCTAATCAAATTTATGGAGAGGAAGGAATTTCATCTTTTTATGAGAGGAACTACAGGCCTTTCAGTTTTTAAGTTAAATGTTCGTCCACATCTTTATTTGACTTGGATATTAGGCTTGCTGTTAGCTACAAAAAAAGAATAGTATTTCAGAAAGATAATGCAAATTTAACTGACTGTGTCCAGTAGAGAATAATAAAAAATAAACCAGGAAATAAGCAGGCCCTTTTGGATATTAGAAGACATTAACATTAAAATGCCTTTATTTTTAATATGGTAATAAACTGCAAGCCAGTACTGCAGAGAAAGCTATTTATTTAGTAGGTTATTAAGATACAATTGGCGAGAAAATAAGCAATCTTTTGAATTACACACATTTTCTATTATGACAAACACAAAATAGTGGCTTAAGATGTAAGCATTTATAACATGAACAATGAGCACTTAATGCTAATAACGTGAGGTTATCCATCTCAGTGGAGTGGACGTGGCAGTGACTGAAAGCAATGGAAGTGGCCTAACAACCGCTGGCTTTATATAAACGGAAGTGGGAAATGATTTAGAGGTTTTAGCCTAATATCTACACCTCTGTCACATGATCTGGATACTTCATAGCAGTGATTTTACTTATGCATCCCGGTCCTGTATGTGATGTGTGTCAGGACTTCAGGATGCGTTTATCTCCTTTAAATCCTTCCTACTTGTGCATGTTGTGGTTTGTGACTCGCCAAAGTTGAATGAGTATGTGAAAACACTGGTTCTCACTCTTTGAATAGTTGAAAACTGTTGCTTGTGAAAAGCATTATCAAACATGATGTCAACATTTAACATTTTTAACGAGCATCAACATCACAGAGTAGAACTAAAAATCAACTTCCTCAATTTCTTAAACTACTAAATGGCAGCACATGGGCTGCTAATCTAATCCTGTTAAGATCCTTGACTCCCAGATACAACTTAATTTGACATTAATATAGCAGTCTACATTTAAAAGAAAAAGCCCCAAAACTATCTGGAAACCATGTAGCCTTTATAACTTCAGGCTGCGGGGTCTTCTTTCCAGAAGCCTCTGTTGTGATTGATAGCCTGAAGAAGCCTGGTCTGCATTGTCCTCTCCACTGGGTATCTCTGGTAGATGGGCAGTAACAACAGACAATGACAGGTGAGGGATTCTGGCAAGTGCTGGTCAGTGGAATCGGGCAAGACAGCGACTTTCATCTGGATGCTCTCCATACCCAAGAAGGGCACACGGTCGCAGCCTGTGAGGAACACTGGCAACAGAAACAAGGAAGAGATGATGCTAAATAATCTGAAATTCATCTTAAATGAATTAAAGAAAAAAAAAAATTCCCTCAGCTCTTCAGACTAAAACTGATAGAGACAGTCTGCTGTAAAGTAAGTAAACTTAACAGATTAGAATAAACACAATCATGCGCAACACCTACAAAAGAATTTTTTCTTTTCCTCTACTGTCAGTTTCTCAAACACCTCCCAGAAGGTAACGATGACTGGATGCTCAGCATGGTAGTCTCCTTCATAAACTGTGTTCTGTTTGAAAAAATCAAAATCAAAATGAACAAATGTAGAAATACAATAACTGTTCTAAAGTCCATGCTGGTGCTTTTACAAGTTTTATCCCAGTGACCGAAAACTATATACAGTGGTGAGAGTCACACAACTTACAGTTTATCCAAACTCAAATTTCAAGTTAATCAAGCTAATCTGTGAAAAACTGGTCATTTAATCACTTCGTTGATACTGTTTTCTTGATTAAAATGATCTTGTTGGACACAAGTCAATATACATTTCAGAATATCTGAATTTAAAACAAGTGTGTAAAGATAAATGTCTTCAAGATTCAAAAGTCAAAACGTCTCCTGGTTTTCAGCAGACCTGCTTGAACACGTCCCAGTCGTAGTTTTCTTGGCCCACCATCACTGCTTGCAACTCCTCAGGCTGGAAGAACTCCACCACGTCCACGTCACACACCTTGAAGAACCCTCTCCTGAACTCTCCGAACACTCCCTCCACTGATTTGTTGAAGGCGTAGTCGACAAAGGCGGCCACAAACTCTTTCCTATTAAGAAAAAGAATTTTAAATTATACAAGTAGCTTCAACTGAGTGCTGACATTGACATCAGAGATCTTGCCTCACCTCACCACTACGTGTGTCTGTTCATCCCAATGTTCCTTATCTAATCCAAGTCTATCTCCACACTAAATCTTGTACTGCTGACAGTTTGAACTCTGATGCAGGGGGTTTGCAGTTTACAGAGCGTGTAGCCATTTTAAAGTTGCTACTGCTAGATGGCAGCAAAAGCAAGAATTTCAGATGACATGAGTTACACAGAGTAACAGAGTAATTCTGTATCAGCGTACCTGTTTGACCACGTGACAAGTTTTCCCGTTTCTGTCGGATCAAGCTCAACTCTCTCACCACCCCAGGGCACCTGTGATGAATAATAATTAACAGTTAGACTGTGTAGGAAGCAGAGTCGAAGTATAAAATACCACTGGCAGTCACTCTGATTTAGTAAACCTACAGAAAAAGTAGTCTCCAGGTTTTGGACTACATCAGGAGAGTAGTCCTCCAAAATACACCGCAAAGACCTGAAGACATATACCGAAAGATCAGTTTAACATCTGCACGTCACCTATAAAGTGATTCAAAACTACCCAACAGACTGTTTAACTGCTGTTAATGAAGCTGACAGATCTTACTCTCCCACTACAGGTTCAAACTCTCTCATGTCATCCAGTGAGGGTTTGACGCTAAGCAGCTTCTTGAAGAGAACCAGCGGGACGGGAAGGTGGATGATGTCGTGGTTGTAGAGAGCCATGCCACACAGAACGCCAAACAGGAAGTAAGTCTTCTCCTGCTTTTTTGGCTATTTGGTCGATGACAAACACACGATTAGGATTTAGTACAATCCAATAACTGGCCGAGTGTTCACAGGATGATAAGGTCAAATGTGTTGCATTAACAGGAAAAACTTTCACATCCTCAGTTTGTTGAGAAGAACTGTAGAATGGGGCATCACACATTAGGTAAAAGGTCTTACCCTAGGAGGGAACCAGGCCAGAGTCTGATTCTCGTTGTACATGAACATTTCAGACTCAGGAGCTATGAGCTCATCGAACACATGCAGGATGAGGTCCCTTTTGTTGACATCCATCAGCTTCCTGTCGTCCTTAAATTGCACCTATGAGGGATAGAATGATACATTTTAATGATGTGACACTGATGTGTCCCTGAACACAAACTGAATCACTATCAGCTCTGATGGTAAATATCCATGCATGACTTCGCTGACATCCATTTTGTGCTTGTGATAAATGGTCACTTCCAAATGTATAATTACTTATTCTGACAGCTCGCTTTCATGCCATCCTGCAGTTGCTACAATCAACACGTCAAGTATTAAACTTTAGTCACCAACATTTTTATGTTTACTCAGTTCTCATTACAATAAAATAAGCTTTTCTAATTGGTACTAGAATGTTTTCAGGCAGTTACGTCTGCATATCTTTAATCATCTCCAATTTTACCTTTTATTTTTACTGTAATTTACATTTTTCTTAAGCTTCACAAGAATAAAATGGAGGGGCACTCAACCAATTACACATGAATTTAAGTATACTCGTCAGGCTACGGAAAAGATGCTATTAAGTTGCATTATGGGAGTCGTTGGATCCAGTGTTCTACCCATATATTTGAATAAAACTTCCAATATATAATACTGTTGCTACACCCTCAACTTTGTGGAAGTGCAAAGCTAAATTGCTGTAGCACCCCTTTCATCACTCTGGAATTAAGTAACATTTTGATGGCATGTTTACCAAAAGCTCCCTTTTGAAGGCGCAGTGGTCGGCAGCAGCCAGCTGTCTGAAGGTGTCCTCAACCAGGTGAGTTCGTCTCAGAGTTAGCTGGAAGACCGGGGCCGGGGCAGAGTATGTGGGATCCGCCAGCTTTGCATCAGGCCATGCCAGAGCCATATTATGAATGAAATGTTGCGTTGTCTGTAAAATACAAAACCCTTCCTTATAAAGAAATCTCCCAGCAGATGGAAAGCTATTTTAATATAATTATACAGTACGTGACACAGATATTGTTTAAAATAAATGCTCAAATTAAGAAACCACTACAGCTGTATAATGCATATCATGTATAATGTAGACCTTCAGCAAAATGTTTACAAATGATCTATTTTTAATACTTACTGTACCTTCATTATCAATGCAAAGATGTTAAAGATCGCCACTTTGCAAACCAGAGTGAACAGGAATGGGTAGCGGCAGAAAATGGCAGGAGTGTGGTCGTCGTCCTTTAAGACAATAATCAATGATTTACCAAGAAATAATTTCAGAAATAAGTAGTCTTCTGAAACAAGTGCAACATTGTGTATACTGCACTGTATGTGTTTACCTTCACTCCAGAAAGCTCCCGCCAAAGAGTGACGTCCACAGCTGGATTCACTTTACTGCTGATTTCCTCTACGTAAAAGGTGCTCAGTGGGACTTTGTAGGACTTTCCAGCTTTATTTGCCTGTGAAAAAGCATATACATTACAAAACAAAGGACTACAAATGGACAGTTTTATTTTTAGCTCTGGTAACTTGTGATGGGCATTAATATTTGTCACATTTTCTACGCTAAGTAATAAAAAAAATGATTGATTAATTAGTTAGACAATTTTTTGTCTCACTGTTGATCGCACATAAGAACAAATATTTTCCAATCCAATCCATCCTTCGATCTATGCTGGGCAAAATGCCCAAACACCTGCCTCAGAAAGAAAATGTCTGACAAGTTACAGCACAAACCCAGCACAAAATCTCTCAACCTTGTGGTGTTTTTAGTCACTGGTCCAGATTCAAAATAGATCAGGTCAAATTCTGTGTTCATGAGCTTAGGCCCAGCATAAATCATTTTCCTTTCATCCCAACTCATAATATATCTGGCACTAAACCCACTTATGACTGAGATAAAAACACACAGCACTGACTTTGTAGAGCAGCTTGAGGACTTCCAGCAGGTATTTCACTCCTGGGTTATGAGTTGACAGGAGGCCATTTTTCAGCATGAAAGCCAGCGCATTTCTGAACACCAAGATGTGCTTCATTAGTATGGAGGGTGTCAGTGAAGACCACCAGCCTTCTGTGGAACAAAAAACACGTACGTGTGTTTGTGTGAAAAGGCCTCACTTTCAATTAATTCAAAAACATTTTTATTTTGAGAGGCCGTATTCAATATTTAATGTCTTATTTTGTGATATTTGTCAATTCGGTACAGAGAGCTTAAGGCTCATTACATATCTCCTCAAAGTTGTGCACAAAAAAGAATTTGTGTTATACTTAGTGTTGCCAGAGTCTTCTCATTCAGATCTGCAATAACGATAGCCAACGGCAACACAACGTTCATGACATTAGAGTCCTCTTGGAGAAGGGGACAGGTCAGCAGAATCAGAAGGATCTCTGGGGACTTTAGGGCACTTCTTGAAGCGACAAACAAGTCGATCAGGAGGTTCAGGTTCACCTGCGTGGGAAAGAGTTCCATGAGATAACGTGGAAAAGTTTACACAGTATGCATTTGTTTGTAGGTGAATGAATCAGTATAAAACGACTGCACATTACAGGGGGACTATTTTCTCATTCAGTCAATGTATGTCCTAAGCAAAAAAAACACATGATCTCAATAAAGCATGAACATAATCAAATGTATGTTCTTAACTGATCCTTTGATCCATGGTATTGCCAGTAGTTTGTCGAAAGCTCGGCTAGCTGCCTCAAGGTCCACAGTTAGAGCACCTGCTTCAGATGGAGGCCCACTGATACCAAAAGCAAAGCATTAAAACAGAGTGGCAGCACCAATACGGGTAAACGACATTCAGATTATCGTTTGATTCTAAAGCCTACTCTCGTGATCATGACAATCATAACTGGTTTTGTTACTAAACATCACAGACAGCGGCAGCCAATAGAAAAAGGACTCACTTGGCCTTCGTGAAACTTGCAACCAGACTTGAACTTGTCATAAACATCGAAACAATTTCTCTGTTGAATAAAGAAAGAAAGGAGAAGTCTTACTTAGACACTGTAGTAACTGCATATGAGATGACATCGTTACAAACACAATACAGTTGTTAAAAAAGGACCTTTTTGTCTCTGCGTTGCCGTGTCTCATTGAGAGCCATTGGTTCAGCTTTGTCTCATCAAGCCGTCCAGTTATCTGTCCTCGGTCCAAGCTCTTAAAAGACAGATATTAGATATAACTTTAAAGCCAGCCAGCCTAATAAACGTGACAATAATTGTAATTTAAACTTAAATAATCATTTTTGATACAAGTGGACATTAAATCCAGTTAGAGAAAAAATCTGTTTTACACCAGTGTGCTTCATTAAAAAAAAAACTGGGTATTTTTCTGTCAAAATGAGTAAAGGCTTTAAATAGTTGAACACATTACCTGTGTAGGTGATGCGTAAGTGAAGTTTGTATTCCATCCAGCTGATATTTTCAAGTCAGCTGAAACAAATAAAAACAGATTTACAAAATGTGTCATTGAAATCTGCCAGTCTCACAAATCATCTTCCATAAGATCTTTTCAAGTCAATATGCTTAAATATTAATTTAACTGAATATTTATAACTGTTGTGACTGTTGAACATTTCTGGGGAACTGTCCAAGAATAAGAGTCATTCATATTTAACTCAAAACTTCATCTAATAATAATCTTTGGCAGCCATGTTAGTACTACAGAGGTGTTCTACTTCATTACTTCATGCATGTCCTTTGCTAAATATACATTTAAGGAGGGAAATATGAAATCAAAGACAGATCCACCCAATACACTTCATTAAAATCTACTAAACACCACACAGCCCACACAGACATACATACCTTTGGGTAAGGCTGCTGCACCATCAGCGGTCAATGGAAGTTGCACCATAGTGGGGCTCAGACTGTCCTCTAGTCGCCCAGTCCCAGTTTGACCTTTGGCTCCATTCCCAAAAGCCCACAGCTGCCCAGAGGAGCTCAAAACCAGAGTGTGACATCTGGGAGACAAGAGACAAGTGTGACTGTAATGAGAAACTTAATATGATGTAAATGTGTTTTATAAAGGTATGGTACATCTCAAGTTAGATATTCAGATTTTGTCACCCTAAAATATCAAAATTCAGTCTGTAATCAAAAGACAGTTTCAGAGTCCACACATGCACCCTCCTAGTTTTTACCTGCCACATGAAACCTGTGAGGCAGGTCCATCCAGACCGTCGACCAGTCTGGGTCTCACTTCATCAGCAGAGGAGTTGTGACCCAGCTGACCGTGGCTCCCCTCTCCAAAAGTGAAGACCTTGCCATCCTAGAAGTCATAGCATCACATAATATCATGCAAAGCAGTGCTTTAAGACTGTAAATATCTTTACATTGTGATGAATATTGTCACATTCTGTAAATCAAGCCAACTAAACGGCTGAGAACCAGAATGAAAGGATTAGTGGCGTCTGTACCTTTGTCAACACAGCAGAGTGTGCCTCTCCACAGCTTATGAAGGAGACACCCAGAGGTCTGAGGGCAGGTACCATACAGATTTTGAACCTGCCTGTTAAAGATGATAAGAAATGGGAAAAAAAGATAGAAAGAATTACTTTATTTAAATAATCCATAGGTTGATGTGAGGTCAATGACCCCAGTTTGTGCCTCAGATGTATAATCATTACAGTATCCTTTTATTCTGAAAATCACCAAACACAACGTTTACATTTATTTTCCATATAAAACTAGCAAGGAGATCATTTTAGCTACCTAGACAGAAAATTGAGTAACAACTCGGGGGAAGGGGCTAAAAATCTTTATTTTGTTGTTGTCACAAGTGACTTAATAATTATTCATATGTCTTTATTATTATTTGATTTAGACTATATATTATTAGTCTTAAATGGACGAAAACACACAACACAACAAAAAAAGCTACTTTTCAAAGATAAAACTACAGCTGGAAAGCTCATTGCCAGCAGGAGGTGTAGATTGACACCAATGAGCTCCACCTTAATGGACAATCTGCTGCTTGCTAAATGTGAACAAATGAGTTTGTGACAGAGTTAAAATCAGTTATTTGTACCCTTCTCATCCACCCTGTTGAGCCCCAGCTGGCCAGATTTATTGGCCCCACAGCAGTACACCAGGCCTGGGAGTGTGAGGAACAGAGTGTGGGTCCCTCCGGCTGAAATCTGGGTCACCGCTACGCCGGTCAGTGCGATCACCAGGACAGGGCTAAACTGCAGTGACACCTCCTTCCCCAGGCCCAGCTGACCATGACTGTTCAAACCCCACGAGAAGACATCTCCTCCTGGAAAGAGGAAAACAGTGGAGAAAAAAAGAATAATTCAAACACACTAATATTATTGTAAACATAGTCTATACACTTGCAAAGAATGCAAAAATAACAAAAATAATTAATCCTATCAACGTAATAATCAGTAAATGTTTTTACATATAACACCTGTATGATACTTCCAGTATTTTAGTAGGTATTGTAGTTTTAAAACATTGCTTTTCCCTAATAATATTAACACATGTATGAGCATATCTACTACCCATCCACTCCACAGGGAAATTTGGGGTGTTTGTCTCTTGAGCTTTTTTGTTCCTGAGCTAATACTAACAAGAGTGTGTCTGCATCTCTACATACACCCCTAAACACAATCATTATCACAGATGCCAAATGTCAAAGTGTTCAAATATAAATGGACTGTTTTGAGTTTCTTAAATATAATTTACTTGTCAGCTCTGTTGACAAGTAAATGATCTTTTATGAGGTAAAGTATCTTTTTAAACTGGAATATTACAGCTGTGTTTTCCTGAAGCTCCTACATTAAAGAACATCCACTTTGCACTTTATGATGTCTGCAGGGAAACTGGGTTTGGCACAGTAATATAGTGGCATATGAAATCAAAACCAAATCATTGCTACGTTACACATAGTTAAACATTGCAAGCTGTGAAACTAGTGCTGGCACAGTTTCATGCAAACACACAAAGACATCAGCAGTATGTTCAGTGTCTTACCTTTAGTCAGTGCCAGGGAGTGTGACTTTCCGCAAGCAACTTGAATCACTGGTACTGGCAGTGGAATAGGCACCCGACTGCATGTTGACGAAACAAAAACAGCAACAAAAAGAAAAAGCTGACATTCAGTGCCAAGTGTGCATGTTTATAATTTCCACAGGCTGAGATCTTGCCTTGGTCTGTGATGGTTGCACCGTAGCTGTGGTAAAATGCCTAGCTGTCCATCCTCTTCCGCCCCCCAGGAGAACACGTGTCCAGATGCACTCACAGCCAGACAGTGGTCCTGACCACAAGCCATCGTCACCACGTCACCCAGACCCTCCACACGACCTTATACAGGAGGACAGAGAACCACAAACAGAAACACACGCAGGGGATAATCAGCCTGAACTGAAAACTACGAAGAATAAAAACGATATGTTTTGATATGTAGCCTGTCTGACATACAAATACAAAGGCAAACCTCAGCAAGTGTTAAGTAAGTAAACGGAGGAGGAAAGCAACTTAACCTTTACTCGAAAACTGTCCAATTTTGAGATAAATAAAGTAGTTAAAAGGTTCCGTCTCAACCTGCTACAACAAAATGCTGCTTACATGTGAAGCATCGATAATATTACTCAAGAAAACATCTGCAAAATATAATTAAACTATCAAAAGGAAAAGTACTTATTATGCAGAATGGCTCATTTGATTGTTCTACAATTATATGCAGTTTTTATATAGAAATATTGGATTATTATCTTGAATGCAGGAGTATTTTACATTGTGTAAGTTTTTACTTTTACATTAGCAAATGATCTAAATCCCTCTTCCACCCACTATCACTGTATATACTGTGCAGGTCATTGGACTAAGCATCCAAGTTAACCAACAACTCCAACCCGTGAAGGCATCACTCTCCTGAATGTGAACAGACTTGAACTCACCGCATGATGATAGAGTGCTGTTTAGTTAACTTTCGTTGCCTGAGATGACATGAAGGAAACGAAACTGAAACTAAGCTCAGTAAATTCGCAAGTGTAATGTTTCCAGTGATGAGAAAGCTTTCGGTATAACGACCTAAAAGACTCTTTAGGATGTCAGAACCTAATGAAACATTACGCATGAAAACGAATCAAAGGAAACCAAACACCCCTGCTGTGATGAGGGGAAAAAAACACCTACTGTCATGAATATTATAACACTGCTAGTTATATGGCAAGGATATATTTCTTGTTATGCCTACCTGGTGTCCTTCCATCTTTACATTTCTTTCGTCCAAGTTGTCCCCGTGAGTTGTGTCCACATGCCAAAACGCCTCCATCCCTGGTGAGGAATAAAGTGTGCTGGTCCCCGCAGCAGATGCCGGTTATAACCCCGGGGACAGTCCAGGGCGCCGGGCTGAGGGCTGCCTGTAGACCGAACTGTCCACTGGAGCTGTCTCCCCAACAATACAGCTGCACCATGTCTCCACCTGGACCGGACTGATGTGGTCACTGCATCTGTCGCTGCAGTATACAATGCTGCGTTCAAGGACTGTCGGAGGAATTACCTATCACTGTCGGAAATGTTCACTTGAACCTCAGATTCTGCGTCTTTTGTGAGACTTAAAATGTCTAACAAAATAACTAAGTGTGTTGTTGGGTGCAGTTTGTCATTTACTTTGAACCAAAAGCAAGCAATGCACAACCAAAACGACGTGTTACAGAATTGTCTAATTTACGAGCTTACCGGGTAACAGGGAAGGCAGCATACGTGCAACATAAGTTACGATGAAAGTTACGATGTTTCTGTCACTTTCGATGTTATCAACAAATAAACCCTTCGAACGAAATGTTTTTCACTTTTAGTGTCGTTAAATAAAACGTAATATATCTGCAATAAGATCACGTGTTTTTTTCATTTTGGATGAACAGACCCAAAATTAAACTGAAAAAATAAAACAAAATTAACTAAGTCATTTTTAACGATAGCGATAATGATTTACAGACAGGATACGCTATTTTCTGACATTCCTGACAGTGATTCTTACAAATACGCAATTTGGTGTAGGCATGTGTGGTGGAAATCTGGAAAATGAAACCTAAACCAACAAAGTATTTGGAGTGTGTATTAAGCTTTCTGCAGAAAGGACCCAATGTTGTACACTCCAAGGATGTCTCACAACAGAATGCGCAGGGGGCTCTGTCTGCCTTCTATTTGAGCATGGAAAGCAAAGACATTAACATTTCCTCCCCCATGGGTTTTACTTTGAAGCAGGCCCATCCTGATAAGCCCTGTCATATGATACACAAAGTTTACGATGCGTTACAGGAAACACAGACCTAAACAAAGGAATGATCTTGTCCTTTAGACCTGGGTACCATCAGAAAGGTCAGTTTAGGGTCATACATCTGATTTTTTTCCTCCACACACGTCAGTGTCATGGCGTTTTAAAACAGAAACAGGGATATAGATAAGAAATTGATACCAAATAATTTTATTTCAAATAAATGTGTCAAGATGATCTCTGTGTTAACAGCCACGAGCAGTAGATGTGGCACAAACGTGTCAGTTGTTGGTTTTGTTTTCACAAAAATGAAACTCAGATAAATGCAGTGAGGTGTATATCGTCATTATCTTCTTCATCATCATCATGGACAAACTAAAACTGAAAAAAGCCTATAATGTGTAGAACACATAGACACATGCAATATTTTTCTATTATACATCCATATATACAACAACACATTCTTAACCTTGTGTGTTAATATCACATTCCTGCATTTTAAAAACACAGTTCAACAACAGTTTTTTGATAATCTTAAGGCCATGTGACATTGGGGGTTGCTAGAGGTAACCAACTGAATGGAGCTCTGTCAAATGGGCACTGCTTCAGCTGACCATTCAAAGTTTCTCTGCACCTCACATACTCCTCCCATTTGATCGTGACATCTAAAATACAGAAAACACCCACAGACCCGTCCTCAAAGCCCACAAACACACGCTGCTGCTCACACACTACCACAGACAACGGATTCTTAGACAGACACACACTTCCTATTCTTTCCCCATCTGCGAGTCGGACAACTGTGAGGACGGGCCTTGCATGCAGCCTACAGACACAGCTTTTCTCCAGGGTGTTGGGGTGGGATATGTAGGCAACATAGCATCCACATTTATCCAAACAAGCTTTAAAGACAGGACCCTCGGCCTTGAACGAGCACACTCTGACATGAGATAGGTCCAAGAGGTTGATGGTTTCATTATCAGTGGACAGCAGGGCGTAGCTCCCATCAGAGGACATTTGGAAGACGTGCGGCTGACAGTGAAAGGAATATGGCAGCTGAAAGTGCCTGCACACCGTCTCCTCTGCTACTTTCCAGGTGTACACTGCCCCCGAGGCGGCCATCACCACCACGAAGTCTGGGTGCTCTGAAAGTGCACGGAAAGCAACAACATGCTCTGAGCTTGCTCCGCAGGAGAAACGCTTGCTGATCGAGCCCGACCACAGACTTGCTGCTAACAGGTCTCCATGGCAACGCCCGATAAGGAAGGTGCTTTCAGGCGTCACCTGGGCTTCAGACAGGCACAGGTGTATGCTGCACACAATGCTCCCATGTGCCAGCCTCCAAACCCGACACAAATGTCGCTCGGAGATACTCACGCCACAGTTACTATTAGGGGTGATCAGTATGTCTGTGGCTCTACTGCCACACACACGCAGGGTGTTCTGCCCTGTTTCTGTCTGCCAAACGTAGATTTCCCCTGCTGAGAGTGTCACAAGGTGGATGTTATCCGGAGAAAGGCGCAGTTTCTCCACAGGACCATCATGCAGGAAGTTAGCAATTGGAAGTCCCGTTTCTAATCTCCATCTCCACACCGCCTCTGACCCATCAGTGGTGTAAAACCACTCCCCCGTTTGTCCAACCACCACTTCTTTCACCCCACACCCCATTTTCGGAGCTGTAGCTGCAGTGTCTATCATCTCAGAGTCCCACAAGGAGAGGCAGCCGTCATGAGCGACACAAATTACATCCGAGGCCATTTTGAGGAGTGTACGAGGCTGCTTGTTTGTTTCTAAGGAGAGAACACACTCCCCTGTGCTGACCCTCCACACCAAGACAAGGGGACAGGTGTCTAACAAAGCCAGGAAAAGGTGGCCATCCTTGGAGAGCACAGCTTGAGTGAAGGCCCTCCCCTGCGGAGCCAAGAACTGGTCCCAGAGCTCCCAGTCACATGTATCCCACAATGTAACCTGGTGAGGTTGACACACCAATAAAGTGTCAATT
The DNA here is from genome assembly GCA_036024295.1 of Nannoperca obscura. Classification (NCBI taxonomy): domain Eukaryota; kingdom Metazoa; phylum Chordata; class Actinopteri; order Centrarchiformes; family Percichthyidae; genus Nannoperca; species Nannoperca obscura. Next base: position 22,700 of record JAVQJL010070690.1, read on the forward strand.
TCATCAGAGTGATCTGTATTGAGGATGTTATTAGTTTTACCCCCAGTAAAGCTTTCTTTGACAAGGCTGGGTGTTTGTGTTTTGGCTGCCACATCCCATACGGTTACATTCCCTGTCCTGTCAACACATGCCATTTCCCACTTTTCTTCACTGATGATCATTGATTTAACCGCGCTGTAGTTTGAGTTTGAACAGGTTCCAAGGAGACTGCAGGCGCTGATGTCAAATATGGACACTGTTCCTTCCTCCTGTCCACAGTACATGTACAAGCCATTAGAGGAGCAAATCAAACAGGTCACGCAGCTCTGACACTGGAAACGAGACATGGTCTCACTGGAGACATCAAACACGCTCACAAAACTCTCATCTTTCCCCCACAAAAATATTCTTTTCTGACAGGCAACAAACCCCTCAATTTTGATAGATGTTTGTTGGCCTGACTGTGGTTCAAACTCTGTTTTCCAAGTGTCCTTAACCTGCAGAAACATTTCTGGACCTGCCGCATCCCACAAGAAAAGCTTGTTGCATTGTGTGGAAAGCAGCATGAATCGGCCGCTACTTTTCACTCCTGAAAACTTTAGCTCCTTCTGCTCACAGCTCAGTGACAGTCTGGCCACATCACACCCCGAGCCTTTCCAAAACCAAGCCGTGCCGTCATCCATGACCTCTGCTGCAATCCCACACTCTGTCCCAGCTTCTTCTGTGACACAAACGTCCTTGGTTTTGGCACCACACTTTAAACACTGAATAGGGGGAACAGAAGAGGGAGCAGGGCAAAGCGCTACTCCTAATCCACTTGCTCTTTTCCTCCTCTCCTGTCTGATCTCTCTGATATACCGTTCAAGCGCAGGAAAGACCTCCAGATAAGGGAGGAGGCTTGCCTCCATCACTGTGGGCAGCTGCAGGTGTGAGCTCTGCAGTAAGCAAGCACACAACTTGAATATACTCGCTAGGAGTGCTCTTTCCCTTGAAAAACGGAAGTGGGACGACCCCTCCTCACTCTCCAGCATGGTCACCAGATCTCCCAGGAGTCCGGCTTGAACCATAGCCTGGTGAAACCCCCAAAACATTAACAGCCCATCCTCCAACTCCTCCCATTTGTCACTTTTTGTCAAGTGATGTGGCAATTCTAAGACCTTTCTCAAGTTCACTCGCCCAACCTCTTTAGAAGAAGAGGAGAAGACAAACGGCTGGCTGGATGGTTGCATGCTTTTGTATGATTCCATTTGGGCGGTGTCCTTGTTTGGTTTGGATTTCTGGTTTTCAAGAAGTTGTTTAGCACTTCCACAAGCCCACCGGCCGCTGAAATAGTCGGCCATCGCCGAATGAATCTCCCTCCTCACCTCACGAGTGCCTAAATACCTCTTAGCCACTACCAGTTTGAAATGCCTGCTAGTCCAGAACAGGACATGTGACCCTGCAATTGTCCTCCTAATGAGAAACCTCCTCAAATCTAACAGGAGTCTCTCCACGTCGATTTGCGGGACCCTCGTGTTGGAGCGAGGCCTCTTGCCCTGCCGACCATACTCAGACAGCACCTCGTCATCACTGGTCAGCAGATCAGCGAGCTCGGCCTCAGCGAGCCCAGTCCTGGAGAGGGTGAGGTAGGACACGGAACGAGCCACGAGAGAGGAGCCGTGCTTCTGCTCGAGGTGATCGAGCAGAGCAGAAATGGATGAATGGACGCCATCAGGGAGAGACGACTCAGTCACGTCTGAATCTGATGATCACAGAAGAAAAAGAGACATGTAGTGTAATCATTTTTAAAGCATAGGTCTGGTGATGTAGTGTATTTTGTCGGTATTCCCAGGAAAAGACCTAAACCAACAATTCGTTTAACTGTTCCATCACTCCTGACAGTTATTTCTGATGACTGGTAAACTTCAGTGCCAGCGAGTGTTGCATTACTATGACAATCATCTCAGCCACAGCATAACTGCACATGTAACAGGGTTTTTAATATGGTGATGTTTAATTTATTTCCTTCTTATATGTTCAAATACTTTTTAATGCATTTGAAAGCGTATTATGAAAATGTAGTTAAGGAAACAAATCTTGCATCAAGGCACCCAAGAGTGCCATGGGCGTAGGGACCTATTTTTAAAGATTTACATCTTCAGTAGGAAATATTGGGCTGAATCTAACAACATACAGGGTAGGACTAACACACTGCTGGTTTTGTAGGATATATACAGTATATAGAATATTACCAGCCTTGTCCTGATCTGCCTGTGTGTCTACTGTATTAGTCGTACCGGAGTGCCAGAGCGAGGTGTGTGGGTGCAGCAGTCGAGCGTAGAGAGTCAGACGACAAGAAGTCAGCGCCTGGTTCACCAGCACCTGTTGTCCTGACGTCACCCTCCTCCCTGAACTGCTCAGCAGTGACGCCAGCATCTTCACACACTGTTTCCTGTCCACCAAGCCCAGCTGTACACACACACACCCTGGCTCCTTCTCACTGCCCTCTGACCCACAGCGAGGTGGACTTTGTGGGTCGAAGGCTTGAAGGACTTGTGTTCGGTTGGAGGACACTGCGAGGATGAGTTTGATGCTGGGAGGAAGGGGGTGGGGAAGGCTCTCAATGATTTGAGGTCCAACGTTGTTTTTGATGTTATCCAGACCATCGAGGATTAGAACCAGTGGCTGTTTGGAGGAAGGCATGAGGGAGAGGAGGGATGAGAGACGTTCTTGAAGCTCAGACAGACAGATGTCAGGTTTTATGATGCCAGAGTTAGCTCCTCTAGGATCATGGAATGGTATGGCACTAAGGTCTTGGTTAAAGGCAGAAACAAGCCCTCTGGTGATGGGTTCGTAGTGAGGATCCAGATCAGATGTCGGGCTGCAGTTGGTATTGTTGTCTCTGAGGTTAGTGAAACAGCTAGGATCATCCAGGTGGCTGGGATTCTGCTTAGAAGAAACTTTGCCGTCATATCTACCAGCAATCTGATAACACAGGCTTGACAACAGGTGCTTTGGGGAAGGGTTGATTGACAGGTTGCAAAAATAAGTGATGACCACAGGATCACAGTCTGGTAGCCAAGGCTTTATCTGTGGAGAGAGACAGAACACTTGGTTGATTAGTACGTCCCATTGGGTTGTGGGAAATGGTGATGAACAACTGTCCGTCCAACAGTCCAAAAACGAACCCTAAATAGAGGCTAGAATTACTGAATTATGGATATTTTTACCAAGTATATTATTATAGAAATGTTTATAACTTTATTTTTAAGAGATTCCAGACAAGAAGAAATTTAATTCATAAATAACATCTAATAAAAAGAAAAATGGAAGAAGAAAATGTATGTCCATCCTATTTCATTGTGAATAGTTATTTCTAGCTTTACTATTTGTTTGTAGCATGTTCTTTAGGATTTCTTGAAAAGGGGAAAAGGGGGTCGAAGTAGGTTTCACAGTTCAGTCCGCTCACCTGTTGAGAGCAGTGTGCCAGCAGAACGGTCTTCCCCGTGCATGGTCCTCCTGTCACCACTAGTGGGCGCTGTTGTTTTCTCTGCTCCACATATGCTCTGACCTACAACAGATGACAAGTAAACTAGTGATTCAGTGTTGCTTGCAGTTAAAATTATTGGCATCAAGCTTCATCAGAGGGTCACAACAAAGGTAAAATAGAGATCCATGATGTAACTTTAAATTGGTAAAACATTAAACAGCCACTGATTGGCTGTCCCTTTATCTGCAAAACCTCTACATCTAATGACAATTTCTGAGATGTTTTGTTTTTGTAGTGAATGTTTTCTTCCATTGATCAGTACCTGCCAAACATTGTTTTTAATCTTCCTCAGTTATTAATCCTTCACACTGCCATCTTAACATTAAAGCAGAAGTGACCTTATCTACACCACAAGCAGATACAAATCAAACATTTTAACACCTTCACCCTGACCTTTTGCTCTTCTGGCAGTGTGACTTCATATAATCTGGACAGGATGTCACACAGCTCCTCCTGCTCGGCCTGCTCTCTGGCCAAAGTGTCTCCGAGCTGAGGGTCTTCACTGGTTTTTAAGAGGTCAAACAACCCCACAAGGTCAGAGTACACCTGCTTGCACAGAGACTCGGCATAGCCCCGCCTCCTGGCTGTCGTGTAACCATGGCGATGGTCACACTCTGTGGTGGTGGTGTAGACTAGAAGCTGGGAGGAAGTGATGAGACCAGGGAGGAAGTTGTCACAAAGCTCTGAGAATAATTGTCCATCACTGGGTGTTGTCCTTAGGTCAAAGGTAGCAGCCTGAAAATATAGGATATCGGTTATAAAATAGTTTTTTACTCACTTTCTGAGCGTACAATCGGCATCTGATTGTTATAGTACATGAAACTAATTGTTTGGATGTAAAACCTAGATATGTGCGAGATGTCTATGGGTTCTCTGTAAGGAACTAACAATAAACTTAAATAAAAAGAGTAGTGAAAAATGTATTGAAAATTCATCACATTTACTTGAATTAAAATGATTTGTCTTGGATGTTTATATTAGTTTACAGAGTTGATTTATTAGCTAGAAATAGTTCATTTCTAATAAACCTCACTTTCTTTTTCTGAGAAAACCAAACTAAAGATTTGGTTTCTGTAATAAAATTACTTTGATCATGACTCAAAGCCGGGTGTTTAATGATTTATAATTTATTCACAGAGTGGTGTAGATACAAAGAAATACATGCTCATGAGAAAGGGATGGATGATTCTTACCTCCGGCTGTGGCAGAAGTGGTGACTTTTTCTCTCTCTCTCCTTTGGCGTTGATGACCTTGTGCACGTAAACCAGGCAGCGTCTGATGATATCGTTATTAGGACGGTTGTCCAGAGCAAACCGCAGATCAGCATCGATGGCTGCAGAGAAGCAGCAAAGCACACATTAAACTAAACACTTCGACACATAGCAACAAAAAAACAAAAAACAACCTCCCACAGACATCTATCGCACCTGATCTGTAGAAGCTATGAGCTCTCTGCGGGGTCATGACACCGCTGTGGACGCACAGACTCACAGCGGTCTGAAACACCTTCCTCAGCTCTTCTTCTTCAGCCTTCCTCTTGATCTCCTCTTCATCCTTTACCTCTTCCTGCTGAACAAAACACACTTAACATGTTTTTTTATAATAGTTGCGGTAAATAATATTTAAAAAGAGGCAGATTATTTCTAAAAGATGATCAAATACATATAAATCCATGGTTGTCTGATATATAGACTGTGAACACATGTGGACACGTGGGATAATAAAAATATTTACTTATATTTTTAAATGCTTAATATGGTTTATAAAGAACAAAAGAGAGAGAGCTTTATTTGTGTTTTAAAGACCTCTTTCATTCATAAACACTAACCCATAACTTTTTGCTCAGTAAGGGCTCTAATCATAATTTGCACTCACATTTAATTAGCAGAGGTACTTGGAAGAACCTGTTTGCTTAACAAGAGGCTCTTGATTATAATTTAGTCTGAATGAAGACAGTAAACAGTGAGTAAATGAATGAATAGATCAATAATGTATTTCAGTGTAATCACCTGAGCACGGCGGGTGTGTCTGTGTGGAGGTCTCAGGCAGTAGGAGGGAGGGGTGGTGTTCTCGTCCCTCCTGTACACTCTCTCCAGCTCCTGGGTGCTGACGCCCGCCTGCTGGCTCTCCTGCAGCAACAGCTCGTACTCTGACACCTCCACCTGGGCGGGCAGGCTGGCTGTGCCATACTGGTGTCCTACCAGAGCCTGGAGCACCGCCATGTGGACACCGAAGGAACAGCAGCAGCATGGCAGGCATTGTTTATTACAGATGTACACCTGCTTGTTTTGGTGTTTATGGAGCAACTTATAATTTCACACATTTTCGTTCTCTTTTTTGTTTGCATTACGTGCAGCAGCTGGGAAAGATTGATATGTGGGTAGCCTTACTTTACTTGATTCATTTACAAAACCTCAGCTGATTGACCAGATTCAGTGGTTGGGAGCATCATCAGAAAGGCCTCTGTGATACCATATAGAGAAACAGCCCTGCAGTAAATTCTATAATGCTTATAAACATTAATTTGTGGTGAAGCTGTGTCAGAGAGATGTTGATTGAGTTTTTGAAAACATTTTAGGATTTAAGTACATTAGTAGGTGTCTCTGTTATTATGTCCACCTACTGTATACTTACAGTATACTCTTTACACACACCCATTTGGAATTTGTGGTCTTTTTTTCGTCTTTTTCAAAATTTAATCAGGCAAGTTACTAAGTGAGTGATCTGTCACAGAAGTATATGAGTGCCAGCAATGATGAGTGCTTGTCAAATGTTTTAAATGCCACATAAAAGAACACAGTTAGGTATTTGAGCCACCACCACAGATAACACAGGCTCAACAACCTAAGTAGGTCTCAGTTATGTGATGCTGTGTCCAACCCACTGACACCCCAAAAAGCCTGAAAAGCCGCACGTATAAAAGAAACCTCAAGATTCAACATGGACTGATTTAACAGCAGTGTCACTCTGTATTACTCAAATTACAATTGAATTAAATATGTTTCAACAGTATGAAGCCCCCTGTAGAGCCCGAGGCACGCTGTACTAATGTACACGCATGGCTAAATGAATCCTGCTGATTTATTTACCAGTAAAAAAGGTCCTGCGGAGCTCTCTCTACAATCTTTAATCAGCTGCTGTCTGGTGTTTTCATCCGGCCAACGACTGGGATCACTGGACTCAAATGGGTCGATCACCTACACACACACACATAATGGTTAAAACAATCTAGAGGAGAGATGACTGATAATCAGTTTATGGAAAGCACACACTGAGGTGTAATAACAACTGGTGCCTTGCTGCCTGGTGGCTCAGTGACATATGATATTCTTCCATCTTTCTAATTACACATGCTGCTGAAAATAGTCGGGACACTGTGCTGGTGGAACTGCCACACAAACTAACACAGTACGCACAGAGTCGCGTTACAGCTGCTCGTATTCGGTTTTGTCAAATTTAATTAGGCAAAGTTGAGTAGAATTGACTGCACTTTCACAGGAATGGCCTCAAGGGGATATTATGAAAGATGAATGACACACACACACACACACACACACACACACACACACACACACCTGGAAGCTACCATATAATATTGCTTTTGTATTCCACTGTTGGCAGTGAGACTTGTTGATGCTCATCTATGGATGAACAAGGTCTCCATGACTCAGTCTGTATTAGTGCTGATACAATTAGGCATTATTATTCTAGTCCACTGGCAGATAATTCACTTGTTGGCTACAGCCTTTCTGAATAGTTAGGTCCCACTCTGCCAATGCATTTTGGCCTCTGTAGTTTTGTTTGTAATGTTGGACAGACAAAACAATAACTTGAATTCATGTGTTTCACCTCTGATAGCATCAGCAGGTGCCGTTACATTTATCATTTTATGAACAAAACAGTTAAAGTAATTAATGTAAACAATATTCAGAAATTGTTGAGATGATACAGACAGTAGATCTGTTGGGTAAGAAGGATAAAGGCACCACCAGGGGCAATTTCACTGTAAGCAGGAACAACTTTTATGTTTTGTAACTTTATTCCAGACCAAGCTTTTGCCACAGATTTAAAATAAAGTAAGTTAAAATGGTTCCTCCAGTGGACCGATAGCTGAATGTAGGTGTAAAAGCCATTCATTGTGCAAGTGTTTATACAATTACAGTATGTGTTTTAATGTAGGAACAACAGTGCCTGCATCCTGCCTCAGCCAGCTTGTGTTGATGGTGGTAAAAGGACAGCAGTGACGTAAGACTTTAAGTAGTACCTTCCCAGATGCAATACACAACACACACTATGACGTGTTTTCTATGCAGTGACCAGGATTTTAAAAAAGCAGATAAGTGTGTGCTCACCCTGACATCCAGTCCCAGTGTGTGTCTGCAGTGCTCTCTGAGTTTGGGGAACACACTCTCTCTCAGAGCTCTGCGCTCCACCACGCTGTCTGTACCGAGCACCAAGGCAAACAAGATAAAGCTCTATTCACAAAATAAATCAAAGCACATGACCAAAGAACACATAAAGTTACATACATTTGCTTTTTTGAAATTTCAGGAAATACATAGTAGTTTCATGACTCATCTACATACCCTCTGGGTTGGAGCACAGAAAGAGTTTCACACAAGACGAGCTGCATGTGGACTTGGAGGGAGAGCAGTCCATTTGTCTTCCTCTGGAGCACATATCAATATGTTAAAATAACTAGAAAACGTTTGGCACGAACATATTCAATAACATCCCAAATAAAAAGTTCACAGCTGCTGCTTCTCCTCTGCGCTGTTGTTCCTCTTTTCTCCTCCTGCTCCACTCAGGAAATTCTGGCCTGGAGTGTTTATGGAGTGTGTTATCATGATCACACCCACTTCTATTGACTGGAACATTAACACACACACAGACTTATAAAGACATACAGTCAATTTGACAGATTCTGTGTACACACATACAGGTGCTTAAACACACTCAGAACCTCACAGAAACAACTTTTCAATATTTTTTTTATTAATTAACATTTGTACACAATAAATACAAACTTTGTTTTTTGTACAGCCGATAATAATATGCAGAAAGACTTTTGCACCTGTTCTCATTATTGTCACCATGGCAACAGTCTGTGAAAAGAGAGAAGGCCAGTTGTTCCACCACATTGTTAACAGCAGCAGCTTTGCAGCGGCTCCGAAGTGAAGGATGAAAAATAAAAGAATCATATAATATACAAAAACCAGAAACAGGCCCATATGCAAAAATTAAACTCTGTATAGCGGACCAAAGGGTCTGTGAAAAAGGGGAAATACTCATGTTCAAAGTGGCAACTGGCAACAAAATTATACATTTCGTATTTGATAAGACTGATTGAACATGTATGGGAGTTCTGTGGGATGCTGCTGTAAACCATAAACTTCAAAACCAGTTTGAAAAGCATTATGAAGAAGATCTCAGAGAGCTCAAGCAGAGGCTGCTGTTACTCGTCAATGCCAGTTCCTATAACAGCTGAGAAGGAGAGGTTTGGATATGAATCTTTGCTTAGCTGTTTTAGGTGTGGATGCTACACAAAATGTTTTCTTCTAAAAAGTAAAAAATCAGAAGAAATATATATATATATATGCAAGTAAAGTCTTCATTTCTGGCATTACTTTTCACAATCTGACATAATTCACCTCCATCTTGTAAAAAACAAACCAATCAACCTGAGCCCTGATCAGGACTTTACAGGTCTTTCTTTCTCTTCTTATAAGAAGAGTGAAGTTGTGACCCACCCCCAAACTAAATATTAATATGTACTTTATACTAATCTTCATACTCCTGCAACTTTGGCGCACAACTGATACTTTCCTCAACAAAGAGAAAGCAACACAGATTGAATACTTTATTGTTTTCTGTCATATTCCTGGAGCTATTTGTTCTAATTGTCTCCAGCTGTGAGGAGTGCCCTCTTTTCTTATGTGTTGCTTTTGGGACAATATTGTCCATCAACACTAAACTCAGAAATCAAGCAAATTTAGTATCCATACTGGCACCTTGGAGTTTTATTCTGAAATGTTTTCAGTGTGAAAACTCGAAGAAATCAAACCCTGGTTAAAATAAATACGTAGGAAGGAACTGGGACACATCTTTACATCTTCATAGTCAAACACAGACTCTCCTTTAAACAATCACACATGCAAACAGCCAGATCTATCTCTAGACCAAAAAAACACATTCTCTCCAAGTCTTCATTCAAAGCATCCCTTTCGATAATCATGTTTTTTGTTTTTATAAGTTAAGGAAAACACCAAATTACATTATCCACAATTACTTCGCCATCTCTTTAAAAGAGTGGAGAATAATAATTAAAAAATCATCAGTCACACTGAAATAAAAAGGATGCACTACAGAATCAGAATGAAAAGAACTCTGATTTCTGTATTAAACTGCAGTGATTCATCACAGTCTCTTTTCTATCCATTCTGATGCTATGTTAAGGTACTGCTACTTTCCAGGGAAGGTACAAATAAATAAAAGTGCTACGCTGCCCTTTAGGCAAGGAGTTTTAAAGGCTTGAGGGGTATTTAAGGGGGATGATTTTTTTACTTTGAGTAAAAAAAAAGAAAAAAAAGAATTGTACTTAGCCCCATTTGAATGTCGTTTGCAAGTTCTGTCCATTTAGCATGATTTATTTATTTATTTTATCTCCCGTGTTGTCTATTTCTACCACCGTTAAAGTTGAAATGTAAGATACAAGGAAAACATAAGTATGATATCATATTGGAAACGTCTTCTCTGCTGTATTAAAAAAAATAATACAGGCTCACATAGCGATGTGATGGAGTTGCTTGGCAAGACAACAGAGCACAATAATACCTGCAAATGTTGTGCATGTCAACTAAACAAGGATATATGTTATAGGTGAACAAAATCAATGTGAGAGGACATATGATCTGTAAGGATAAAAGCTATACAGTTAATTCTGTAATTAGAACACAATAGAACTCCTGACCCCAAATATGATCATTCTCTATAACATCTCAAATAAAACTTCTTTGTCACCACATAGTGAATATCAACTATTTCAGTGCCTTTTGAAAGCACCACCGGCCTCCTTCTGAACCAACCAGGGATACAAGCACATAGCGGATCACAGAATGAGAGAGGATATAGCAAAGGAAGTGTAATATAATGTAACTGTATGCGTGTGTATATGATAGCCACCGATTCAACTGCCAATGGACAGAACAGACATTAGAGAAAAGAGGGAGAGAAAGAAAGGAAGGATGGGAGGAGAGGTAGAGAAAAGAGGAGAAGAGAGGATCCAGCCTCGTTTTTCACTCTTGTTCTTTCATCCTCTCCTTGCCTCTCTTCTTTCATCTCTCCTTCATACTGTATTTACAATGCCCTTTCAGTATAAGGACAAAACGTCCACTACATATCAGACATGGTATTCCATTCAGCTCAGTTAAGTCTATATGAAACGCTGTGCATAACATTCCTATGACAACAGTAATGTACTGTACTAATACACATTGAATACGTATGATGATAAGGACTATATATGGCGAGGGAAGGGCTGGCGAGGGGGGACACTGCGCCACACACCACCCAGTTTCTCAGTCCATTTCCTTGAAGCCCCAACTTCAATCCAAATCATGACACGTTCTGCAAGTTTTATACTTATTCACTCTCACCAAGCTTACTTTTTATGGCGTCCTATAAAAACTCAGAATAATTAATAATAAAAAAAAATATATTTCAGATAAGTCAAAAATATAACTTAATTAAAACTTTATTTTACTCTTCTATCTATCTTTCACAAGCTCGTTTTATTTTTCAACTCATTTATTTTTCTATTTTTTGGTCTTGGCACACAGTTAATAATTTATCTATTTCCTGTTTTCCCCAAATTCCACATTTTCCTTACCGTATAGGACTGTGTGGCTGGATAGCTTATCTGAAAACACAGGTGGCTAAACACAGTGAGCACAAGCCTTTTTTGCTAGCACCCCAGCTGAAGCTGGCTTTTGGCATAAAACTACACCATCTACTGCACCTAATGTTAATCAGCCATATACTGTACTGCATACTGCTGTAGCATTAGTCTATAATCTCTTATAATGATAGCTGAAGTATTTTAGCCAGCAAGCTACTTGCTATGCTACTTGGAAATTCATAGACTTGAGAGACATGCTTCTGTCTTCATAACATTATTATAACATTGTGGACTTAATGGTGCAATCCTCAACATTGTGTATATGTGTGTGATTTAATGTCTCTTTTTCCAAAATGTCAAATAAACTAAAGTTCCAAGTTCTAGCTAGGTAGCTTTGTTAGCATTAGCTTACAGACTAAAATGCTTTGGCTAGTGTTAGCAAGGTTTATATAGCATTATGCAGCACAGCATATGGATGAGTAACATAACATGTACTGGCTGGTGTAGTGTTATGAAGACAGTTAGCTTCAGCTAGGTACCTAGCTGAAAAGGCTCGTGTTCAGTTTGTTTAGCTACCAGTGTTTTCAGTTAGCCACACACCACCCTCCATTGCTCCAAATATAAGCAATTTTCCTACTTCTTATATGTTACTTGTATAAGGAAAACTGGACATGTGGTTGGGGAAATAGAGAAATTATTAATCGTATGAGTATAAAGCTCTACTTTTCTTTTTACAATCCATTTATATTTTTGACCCTTTACTACATTTTGTCAGTTTCAGGGCTTCATAACTTTTGTCATGTTTCATTATTTGTTAACAAGTAAGTGTAAAAAGTGATATTTCTCAAATGTAGCTCCTGTTCAGAGATATAAACTGTCTTATAATACCTTAAAGTAAGCTTAACGAGATAAAAGAAAACTTGCAAACCCATCATTAACTTTCACTCACACTCCCCTACTCTGAACATTCTTCCTCCTCTTCCGTGTGCTCGGGTTTGCTGCCCGATGAGGTGAAGTTTTAAGGCAAGAATGGAAGGATGGGGGAGGGCCGAGAGGGATGTGGGGGCGGATACTGCTGTACTTCATTAGGAATCTAATACGGAGATTATTTAATTGGTACTCTGCCTTTATCCTCTTTCTCAGCTCTCCTCTTCAACTTGAGGAAGAGAGAAGATGTGGAGAGGCCAGGGGTCGTCGGACGTGGTTCAGTTTACTCCACATCACTTTACTTAAGCTGACTCCAGTTCAGTTCAGTTCAGTTCAGCTCCCCAGCCTGTAGGACACGTATGTCTATCATGTGTTTTTATTTTGTATGTCTCTGTAACCGCCTGCCGGCTTGTCTGTCTGTCACACCAGTGTGATTTCCACCTCCTCCGTCTTGTCGCTCTTCTCCTGCTGTCGGCGGGAGTGCTGTTTGGGTGGAGGAGGAGCAGCTCGCACCTGCAGCGGTGAAAAGAAACATAATAAATGTACGTTTTTAAAAAAAAAGGCAAAGCGAGGAAAACTAGTTGTCAGGGCGATAACAGATGTACTCTATGTTTCTTCATTCATCAAACAGAATAATGTTCATTTCCTGCTGTGGGACACAAACCTTTTATCTCAAAAAAGTAAAGAATATTTAACAATATTTTTAATGGAGATCACATAATTGGGATTCACAGACCACATATTTTAATCAACGCTAACATTTACATTTGAGGGAAAAAAGGAATAAAGAGAGAAACATATACCATAATAATTGCTGCAAACAAGTTATTAACTTTATCAGTTATCTCTGTTTGGTCTGGTTGATTTAATGTAGTATTAGTAGCCAATGATAAATTCCTAAAGCTAAATTGGGGCGTCTTAAAATAGATTAATATCAAATTAATCAAAAAAAACAAGGAAAAACACACAATGAAGTAATTTTTCTGTTTGTGTTGCCAATTAATTTTCTGTCAGTTGACTTAATGGTTCATCGACAAATTGTTTCTAATGTTACACATACAGTTTTTCTGTTTTCCCACTTCATAAACTTGACAAAACATTGCACTGAGCAACTCTGATTGTTACACTGAAATACCTCAACATATTGAACGTAACACACAATAACCACTTTCCACTTAAACATTGGAAAGCATTGTTGAACACCTCCAACTAGTCATTATAGTTTTATCATCATAAAATATTGACAGCAAAGTAAAAAAAACAGAAACATCTTACACACAAAACACACTTGCAGAATAACTGTTATACTAACAGGTCGTAGTTTGCCAGGGCCTCCTTCAGGAGTGAATCGCAGTGGCTGAGGAAATCCTGGAGACACTGGACTCCTGCCAGAGCTATGATCTACAGAGAGAGAGAGAGAGAGAGAGAGAGAGAGAGAGAGAGAGAGAGAGAGAGAGAGATTTCTATATACTCGCAGTACAAAGCCACAATGACCTCTCCTCAATTAATTCAATTAATTCCACACAGACTTTCCTGAGTGTGTGTGTGTGTGTGTGTGTGTGTGTGTGTGTGTGTGTGTGTGTGTGTGTGTGTGTGTGTGTGTGCGTCTTACTGTGGGTGGATAGCGATCCCTTGTGAGACATGGCAGGCGGTGGAGGCTTGTGCTCCCCATTGAGTGCGGTGGAGGGTGAGCGTGGGAGAGGAGGCGGGGTGGAGGTCTCGGGGCTGGTGAAAGGGCTGATGGGTGGTTGGTCATACAGCGGAAGAGGTGGCAGAGAAGATGGCAACTTCAGAGAGGGCGAAATCTAGAGAGAGGGACAGGAATAGAGAAACACATCAGAGATCCTCCTCACCTGTGATCCTGGAATGATGAGTCCCATGTTCTTTATCACAGCACAAATTATATGAAATTGACAGTACTGACTGGACCGTCATCTAACTGAAGTCAACCCCATTCAGTCACAGCAAAACAGTTTGGAATATAGCAATAATAAAGACATACAAACAACAACATAAAAAATATGCATGTATGTGTACAGTATATAGGAGAAGAAACATGGAGTACGGGGCTAACTTGTTCACACTACCAGTGCACCTGCAATTAATAATGCATGAATTAAACGTCTCATAAGTATCTGAAAAATTGCTCATCTATAAAACCTTGAACCTACGTTCATGTCTTTTTGGCCACTTGGGGGCAGCGCACAAGTTATAAACATGGTCACATGGTCATTTTATTAACTTATAAAGTTAACATGGCTAATGTGTTAGCAAACAGGTGGCTAGCTACACATCCAGCAGACACAGAGCAACATTAGCATTCATTTGGAGACGGGGGGGAAATATTTGGCAATATTTATTTGACAAAAACAACAAGTTTAAAGAGGCTTAAAAACTCCATAGAGCTGAGGGACTGCAGAGTAGGGTGATACCTTTCTACTTACGTTACCAGAAGCAACCCCTTTCACATTATAGTAATTTCATAAACTGTTAATAATTTTGATTAGAGCAGCACACTAGGAATACTGTAATGAACATTTTACAGAAATATAGCTGGTTTACTATTTTGAAACCTGCCATTAAATACAACTTGACTGTTTCCGTGGCAGCAACCAGGAGGATTCAGATTTTTTACCAATCTCCCCGACACATGACTTACAAGACGTTAAGAGTTGTTGTGGTGTGTGTGTTATGTCTACAGGCTTTTAGGAAGGGAGAGGCTGTATCCTTCCTGTAGCTGAACCTCTAATAGGGCATGACTCTGTGCCACAGATAAGACGCTCTGTGATTGCAGCATTGGGTTTTTATCTGAGCGCTGCAGGAACACGGCAGTTCTGATCCACTGTTTGTGAACTCTGCCCTGCTGATAGATGTACAGGACAACAGCCAGCGAGAAAGGGGAGAGGGGGGTAAAGTGGCACTGTAGACTATACTTTATCCTTGGTATTTCTGCCCTGAGGAAAGACTGATAAGACCACATTTCCCGGGAGGGAAGTGCCAAGAGTCATTCGCTGACCGTTACTTTATCGGGGGTATATCTACATAATAAATCCCCTTTTTTGTGTTTTATGTGTCTAAGGCGGCTTGAGTCACCTGCACCTAACTTAATATCCGTGAAATCTGTGAGACCCGGTAAGATCAACATACCTGTATGTCGCCAGTACCTCCTCCACTGGTCCCATTCTCAGTAAAATCTTCTACCAACACGGAGGGGAAGACGCCCACCCGTCCGTTGAGCTCCCCCTCCCAGAAGCCGTCGTCTGTCTGAGTGTCGCGGCTCAACAGGCGGATCACCGCTCCCTCAGAAAAGGAGAGTTCCTCGTCCGCCTGGCCCTCATAGTCATAAAGTGCACGGACAAACATCGCTGCAGAGAGAAAGGAAGACAAAGAGAGAAAGAAAGCTATAACAGAAAAGGATTAAGTATGCTTGGGGGAATGTAGTTCCTTGTCTGCCTGGCCCTCATTGTCATGAAGAGAATGGTACACACTGCCAGAGATAGGGAGATACAGAAAGGACAGAAACTGTCAAAATTATTAGGTGGCAGAATTTCCACGTGTCCAAGTGTTCTGGTAAAGAGACACATAGCATTAAGAAGAAGGTTGCAAAGAAGGCAGGTCAGGAAGAAAGAAGAGAGAATGAAAATGACTGGTTCAACTACAGCAATGATAAACTTGTGCTGCTTTCATGAGGTTGTTTCACCTTCTTGTTTTGGCGTGCAGTGAGAATATGTGTGTGTGTGGATACAACCAATAGTGTTGCAGAAATAAAAGAGAGCTGGTGATAAAGAATTTTTATTAAACTGACCTGCAATTTCATCCACGGGTGTTTTGTTCTCTTTTAAGACCAATTTTATACAACATGTTTTACCCAACAAGGTAAGCAACCCACACTTGCTTATTCTTATAACACTCTGCAAAAAACAAGTGTTGTTTTCAGCTTGATTCTGAGCAACTCCAGTGGAGCAGTAAAGAGAAAAATGCTTTAATCAGTGGCACATAATAACCTCATTATGGGAAGAGAATTTTTTTTTTTTTTTACACTAGTACAACTGGAACTAGCTTGTTTTACGCAAACTCCTGGCATGCAGTTGAATTATTTCAAAGACTAATTTAGCACATGCTTGGTTTACAGTGTACTTACTGTTAGTGTCTCCATTGATGCAGTTGGAGTGCAGCTCCGGCTCGGTGGAATTGGACGAGGTATGTGATCGAGCGTCAAGCGTGGCCAGAGACTGGAGCATGCTCAGCAGACTGTTGGAGGTTGGGAACTGCAGGTATTTCTCTGGGACATAGCCCACTTGACCTGTCTTATTGCGAGCCTGGAAGACACACACACACACACACACACACACACACACAATGAAGTGCATTCACAAAGGCGACATGAATACATACATGATGGGACAAAATTGAAACACCAAGAAGCCATACAGGGCTGTGAAACCAAACAGAGCTCATGAGATAATGTAAAAGGAATGTGTATCCTTGTGACTGCCACGTGTGTGTGTTTGTTTGTGCACCTTGACCCAGTCCTCCATGTCCCCATCTTCAATGACCTCCAACATCTCCTGTTCATCAATAGTTAACTCATCTGGCTGAGAAGCCTGTGGGAGAAACACACCAACAGTGTGAAAGATGGAGAAAGAGAGGGAGGATTTTAAAATGCTTAAAAAGTCATGGTTATTAAGAGTAGATTCATCAGCATTTCACAATTCATATAAATGCAATACTGACATTCAACTTGTCTCAGTGCGTACATGGATGCATGTGATTGTGTGCGATACTGTGTGTTGTGGTTGGCTGCAGACATTTGATATGTGTAGGAGTGTAACCATGTTACTGCAGAGGGTAACTCTGTGTGTGTTGGCTTATACCTTGTACGAGTACAGGACTTTGCAGGTTAGCGGGTAGTTTCGCAGGGTTCCTGAAGGACTGGAGCTGCTGTCGTCAAAAACCTCCATATTCTCTTCACACTCCTCGCCCTCCTCACGCTCCAAGTCCACTGTGCCCTTTAACACACAAGCACAGCCAGATAAAGCCAAAACCTCTGATAACTGGAAGGACAAACAAGAAAAGCTCCGTTCACCTCTAAAGCTCCAGAGTGTTTCTGTATAAAGTCAATCACATATTGAACATACAGCAGGAATCTACACATATACTCATATTTGTGAAGTTTAAATAGACACAGTTCAACATATTATATAAAAAACATTTTTACACATTCTTCTGGCTGTAACTCCTGATGTCCATCTAGATGACTTGTTATTCTGTTTGTCTATCTCTGTCTGTGTTGGTTGGTATCTACAGCTCCCCTCTTTTTGGTTTTTCTCCTATTAACGTTGTTGTTCACCACCTCTGCATTTCACACTCTTGCTGTGTTATCATCCCAACTTCTACTTCCACAACCTCCTGTGAAAGTCTGTCCATTTAACAAAGACAGCCTTTCACTTGTTACCTTTTTTCCCCTCTTCCTGTGTGTCGGCACTCTCCCTGTGATAGTTGCCACGATTTAATCTGCAGCATTGCTTACCTCTTCTTCCTGTCTGAGTTTCTCTGTCCGGCTCAGTGCGGGTACTTGAGCTTTTAGAGACAGGTGTAGAGGGACTAACGTTTCATATGATCCAGCCCCTCCCTCTTTTGTGCCATGATAATTTCACTGGCTTATAATGAATGTCATGTGATCTAGCTGGTAGAAAGATCCATCACACACAGCAAGCAGAGCTGACCATGACAATAGTGTGTGTGCGTGTGTGTTTATCTATTCCTAAGTCATTGTGTTTAGTCATCAGATTTCTGTTGACACAGTAAACTCTACACTGGTGCAGAACAAAACAGACGTGTGTTTTGTATATGAGTTGATATTCCATGTTGGTCTCCTGGACACAAGATTCTATTATCTAGGGAAATAATAACCTTTAGGTGTGGTCCTAAGGTGTTAACTAATAAAAATGAACACACTCTTATCAAAGCTCTCCACTGGGAATGGTTACTAAAGACCCTTACAAATGAAATACATACACTGCTTCTATTTTTCTTGCTTTTCTTGAAAAACCTACTAATTTGTTTTCTGTTCATCAGCTTTACAGACATAAATGTGATATGTAAAATATTATGCAATGTTGTACTTAGGCACCGCGGTGCTAAGTTAAATACTAACATGCTAACATGCTCACAACGACAACATGCTGATGTTGAGCAGGTATACTGTCCAGTTCCATATTTTGAGTTTTGGCGGCAAGGCCACATGTTTTGCTGGCTGCATGTTTGACGTGTTACGTCACTCTTATCCACTTTACTGCATTGATTTAAAAGTACACTGCACTGCCTCAGGGCCAATTCCATTTCATCCCTGAAGTAAAATGACCAGCATGTATTTCAATAACAACCCAATAAAATATCACCAAAAATACATCTCAGTGTGTGTACCAACTGTACAGCTGAGACACAGACCAATGTCTGATTTTATTGGTCCTGGAGGTAATAACCGTGAAAGTGATATTGTAATGAAGGCAGTGACTGCCTGAGGGACTAGAGGGATCACGGCTTACAGTATATCAGTCGTAGCAATAAAGTTGAGTGGAATGAAGAAAGGGCAGAGGGAAGTGCCTGCTCCCCACTCTCATTGTTTTTCTGTGCTCTTCTTTGCAGGTTATTATTCACAATCCATCCATCCGTTCTTCTCTCTCCGACCATCAGTCACTTCCTGACCTCTCCCTAATCAGCAAACTGCTGTTAACAATCCCTCCTACTGTTTCACTCCCCTTCTTCACCTTTCTCTCTTTCCATTTCCTTTGTTGCACCTTGTTATTATAATCCTCCTTTCTCGGCTGATAACAGCCTCTTAAGGCTCCAGTACACTCCAAATAAAATCAAAGGCTGCTGAACTGCTGTCAAATGCCTGAATACTCAGTGTGCCTCCTGGCCTGTTCCTTTAATGACACCCACACCAGATGGAGGAGTGTTCTGCAACTGATTAAGCTGATAAATCAGGTAAGAAAAAGATGAAAGAAAACAAAAAATAAACGCACGCCCAAAGGACACGAGTAGAATTAATACAATTAAATTAAATTATATTCACATAACATTACCAACTACTTGCAGGTAATCAAGTATTTGGAAACTGAAATGTGTCAGACGCTTTGTTGGGCTTGGATCAAATCTAAATGTAGTTCTTTGTTTTGGTCACCATTTTGTTTATGCAAACATGCCAATACAGTTTTCTTCATAGTGTGCTGTGGCATTACAGCATATTCTTCTATGTTCTTTGCAGTATTTCACAATTCCCCATCTCTCACCTCTGCATCCAATTTTACTTCAACATTATCACTCTGTTCCTCCACAGCTCTGCCCCTCACCCTCTCCTCCACATCACACCAACCCTTCTTTTCCTCAGCTGACTCTCTCTCCTTCTCTCATTATTGTCTCTCTGACACTCCCTTTTTCACTCCTTCTCTCCACGTGTCTCGTCCTAGATTGCTCTCTCCCTCTTTCCACAAACGTTCTCTCCCCTTCTCTTATCACACTCGGTGTCTCTCTCTCTTCCTCTCTGGTGTTAGCTGCGAGCTGCAATATCGTGTGAGCAGAGTGTCAAGTGCTTTCAATGGAGCAGCTCGACTATGTTTAGTCCCGCTGACTGACAGACACACACGTCTTCCCACAAAGTCCCGTGTGGGATTACACTTCTAGTTGTGGATGCACCTCCCCGTGTACCCAATGGAAAGACAGAAACACACATACACACACAAATGCACAAACATAAATGCAAACAAATATCCATAACTCACATACACATCCAGTCACACACACACACACACACACACGCACACAGAAGGGCACAGCATATAAGGCTGCATTATTGATTGTGCATAATTGATGGCTACATTAAGTTTGGCATGTGAGCTTTATCAAAGGCAAGATTAAGAAAAATTACTTTAAAGGCATGTTTATT
>JAVQJL010070693.1:0-47040 GCA_036024295.1 Nannoperca obscura
CTTTTTAATATATATATATATTTATTTATTTTTATATATATATATATATATATATTTATTTATATATTTATTTTTATATATATATATATATATATATATATATATATATATATATATATAAAGAAAATGTATATATATTTATACAAATCATTTTTATCAATAAACAATTGATAAAAATCAAGAACAATAATTACAGTCTTAAACATAATACTCCCTTTAAGTGAGCAGAAGAAAGTAAACAGATAGAAGTGGTTAGGGTTGTTCGTGCATATTTCAACTTTAGACGCCAATGATTCCCACAGACTTGAAGGTAGCAAATGTCGTGCCGTATGAACCACGGCTTTGCGCGGAACACTGTCTGACTGATACTTGTTCCTGTACGGACAATTTTCTAGTAGGACACGAATGGACGAAGAGCCATACCTCCATGCATAGAGGATCTTAAATTTTAGTTTTATTGTGTCAAATATGCAAGGACTGTCGGAAATAGAGCGCGCGGGATGTACAAAGATCCTGGAGTTAATGTCAAAAGGCGACTTATATTCTCTTAGCGACACGGTCACGAATAAGTTGATCGTTGTGGAAAATGAAACAGGTAACGTTATGCTTTCAATCTGCCCCAGATAGCAAATAGAAAGTTAGCTACGAAACCAATAGTTACATTTCATTTTTTTTATATGAAAGACGTAACAAGTTACTGCTATAATATAATTCATATCACATTACATTAAACGTTTGTACGAGCGGTTGTTAAAGTATCCACCACAGTTAACACTTAACGTTAGCATAACAAGCTCACGTCTTGTTCCACCAAAACAGACGTGGTGGGCGGCAGAAAGCTCGGTGAACTAATTATTAAACGCGGAGGTATTAAATGTACAATTCACCGCCTGTTGATGGTAACTTTTAACTGTTAATTGAAGCAATATCTCCTTCAGTGAGTGCTATGTTGACCGAAACAAGCTGAGCTGTCCTGCTCACTGAGCTGTACCGGTGTTATGCCAAGTATTGCATTCCCGTCGCGCACAGCTAAAGCGGACAACTACCGGACATTGTTATGCTTTTCTAAGGCAAAGTACGGCCTGAAAACGATGCAGTTTTCTTTGTGGGGTTCATCAATGATGATACATTAGTCTTAGTATATTGTTTATGAACGTTTATAGTTATTTGACACGACTCTGAAGTTGGCTTTCGATTCGGCCGTTAAGGGGAACTTAAATTACAGCGCTGAGCGTACGATCCTCTGTTTGTTGCTCCTCTTTCTGTTGGAATCATTCTTAGTCTATAGTTTATTAACACTTACTGTTATTAGACAGAGAAGAAGCATTCTTGATCCGCTTTACTTCTGTTTGAAATCATTGTTTTTAGACTTTGAAGCTGCTGAGATTTGTATCCCCTCTTATTTTAGCTTGGAAGATTGTTGCGTCAAAACAGCACAAACTATGAGCAGGTAACATCATTTGATCCTTAAATGCCTGTAAAGAAATACAAAGGGGGGTGCATTATTCGGAAGAGCTGACTTTGGAGCTGCCGAGGTTTGCATCCTCATTCAATCTTGGCCGCTCAGTTGTCATCTGCCCTCTCGGCCCTGCTGGTCTTGGTTGTCTTTTCCAGTTTATCTGCTCATGCAGAAGGTCTCCAGCACACCCCTGTCCAAGTGAGTAAAACTTTCATACGTAGTAACTCGTACACAGGCTCCCGGGGTTGGTGTCGGCGACATCCAACAAAAATGACCCACGCTGATTTTGCCATTTGGAGGGAATCTGAGCAAAGGCACCACAAGCTCAGGTTCGGGATGGTCCCCGCCGGCCATATCCCCTGCTTGCATGCCTGACGTAGCTGCAGCCTCCATGTCTCCTCAGCATTTCTTTGTCTGTTTACTCCGGCTACAATAAATACAGCTGAATATCTAAGTCAGCCAAAACACCCCTGTAAATGTATCCACAAAGTCCTCTTCACTCATATGCTGGGATGCCGTTTTCACTGTTGGAAACAGCTAGTTTGAAAGCTAAGAGAAAAAGGTTTGTTTTTGAGTGACAACACTAAACCTGGCTCCCCACATGCTGGGACTACAAATCCAAGCTGAAATCGCCTGCAGTGCTTCTGATCTATGTCACTGATGGCATTGGTGCTGGAAGCAACCAATTTTGCAGTAAGAAAAAACAGCCTTCTCACCAATACAGCATGCACTGGGGGATGCATTTCTTCAAGTGACTCAAAATACCACCAACACTGTGGACGGCCACATGGCAGGCGGTGATTTTTCCCTTTAAGAAAATTAAGCTATAGGGACAACAATGCCTCAGTCGTGAGCTAAGGTACTTGTTGCATAACTTTACCAATGAGGAAAGAATTAATTGCTCGTTTTCAAAAGGACTTTGGCATGAGCTGATACCAAAACCAGGATTTCTTTTATTTCACTCGTGCAGAAAGGATATTAATGTTCTCACAATAAACTCATGAGCCTCGTACCACATCTTCATCTATTCATACAGAGGCTACGGAGGCAATTCTCTCCTTCACTTTAAATGCTGAGGAGCTCCTGCGAAGGAAGAAGGTTCTTCGTGACCTCATTTTCAAGTACCTGGCCAAAGAGGGCGTGGCAATGCCCCCAAACACCGAGAAACACCAGCTGGTGAAAAGGACCCTGGAACTCTGGTCGTCTGGGGAGGTAGGGATAGGAGGTCAGGTCAGCCTAATATGTTAACATGGTTGAATATATGCAGGCAACGTTTAGGTAAGATGGTGACACCTAGCTAGGAATAGATGGGCAGTAAAAGTATTAACTATAATTAATTAATTAATTTGTAGTATTAACTTAAAATAGAACATAGACATCTTAAATCTTGAAACATCTTAAATATATCTGGAACAACAGCTGGAAATGGGTCATTATAAAGTATTCATAGGACGTAAATGTCTCAATACCAATGCCAAGATATTCTCAGTGTTGAAAAAAATAAATAAACAAGATCCTTAAATTTAAATTTGCCTTTCTCACAGAAATAGTTGATATTTTTTCGATACGTTCACTTGCCTTTTTGACAGAAAATAATAATTAGCTACCAGTGATTTATACACTGGCCTTTCTGTCAGAAATACAGTTAATATTATATAGCATTGATAAATACACTTGCCTTCTGACGAACATAAATACACTTGATTTTATGATATACCATTAATAAATACACTAGCCTTTGCAACAGAATTATAGTAGATATTATTAGCTATGAGAAGTTGATATGCATTAATGGTAAGCACACAAGCCTTTTTGACACCTCATAATATAACCTATGATCACTAGTCTTTCTGACAAATGTTATTTTTTATCCTTTCTGTGAGAAATGCTGTTGATATTTTTGGCTGAATACACCTGTCTTTCTGACAGAAATACAGTTAAATTATTAGATACCTGTGATAAATACCCTAGACAGAAATACACTTCAAGTGATAAATGCTACTAGTAATAAATATAGTAACCTTTCTGACAGAAAAAATGTTCCATCACAAAGTACTGGAGGCACAACTTGTCATTGTATATACCAATAACGTCTCGTTCCTTTAAGGCTGCGGTTGATGAAAGCTGTCTACGAGAGAATGATGAGAGAAGGCAGAGTCTTTCTGATTCCACCAACATGAAAGCAGAGGTGGGCTATGACCCACTGGTTCTCGGCCAGCAGTTCTGCAAGTGGTTCTTCCAACTTTTAAACAGTCAGAACCTCTCTCTGGGCCAGCAGCCCCAGGACTGGGGACCACAACACTTCTGGCCAGATGTGAAGTTGTGCCTCCTCTCCAGGTAAGAATGTCATTAACAGTAAGGGAATTTAATGAAGCTACTGGTGATATGTGGTTTGTTAGCTTCTCAGTGTTTACAGCAGTTATGTATTTTGGGCAGGACTTGGCTCGACCTTTGTTTATTATAAATTAGGTTGAAGAGAGATTTTCCATATTAATTTAATAATATCCATTTGATTAATTTGTATCATTTTGCATTTTATCTTTATGTACAGCTTAATAAAAAACTGAAAGTGTCTGACTTTGGTGACTCCTACACAGAGATGAACACATTGAAAATGACACAATTGTCCAATTCTGCAAATGAAAATGTATGCCATCAGAATAATTTGAAACATGCAATAAGCACATCAAAATTCAACACGTAGGGACTTGAACTTGGCCCGTGTTTTACAATAGTTACAATTAACTTGGGGGAATTAACCCAAAACTAAACTGTGATGACAGAGCTATCTCTTTCCCAGAGCTGGCAGCGAACAGAAGGAGGAGTTCCTGGGTGCTGAACTAGTTAGCCATCGTCTCTTGGCATTGACCCAGGAAGAGCGCCTCCTCCTAAGCCCCAACCTGGAGCCCCATGGGCTCAGGGCGCTGGCCTCCCCCCATGGCCTGGTACTGGTGGCCGTAGCTGGGACCATCCACAGAGATGAAGCCTGTCTGGGCATCTTTGAGCAGATATTTGGCCTCATCCGCTCCCCGCTGGAGAACAACAGCTGGAAGATCAAGTTTGTCAACCTGAAGGTCAGAGGGCAGGATGCTGTAGGTGGGACAGAGATGACAGCACCCGCCTTGAGTTACAACTCTTCTGAACTGCAGCTTCTCTGCAGTTGATGACACTCTTTGTTTTACATAATTTACCTGGTGAAGGTTTGACTGAGCATGCTCTCTCTTTACTCGTCACTCATCTGACTAAACCAAACACATTTACCCAGGCAGTAGTCAGAGAACAGAACTGGCAACCGTACTGGCACAAACCCCTCTCCTAACTCATGTGGAACGGTCATGTCAGGATGTTCGGGTTGGTGGACACTGTTGCATCAAAGTCTACTTGGTAGGTGAATGATGGATGGGACATGAAACATGACAAAACTTGAGAAAAGCTCCCCTTACTCTTCTGATTTCTGTAAAATTAGTTGTGGAAACATTTGGCTTTAAATATACTGTAACTTGATGCAAAGCAAGTTCTGCTTTTGCATCCTGTGCCTTATAAAATAGAAATACAGATATGGACGTGCTCTTGTAAATATGTATCATATCAAATATAAAGACTATATTAACACTTATGTACATATGCTCTATGATGACCTAAGTAGGTCAGGTCCTTTGTGTTTATATGAATATTAAAATGGATTTTGAATATAATCTAAGATTGCTGTGCTTTAATGGGATGAGTAAAGGTCAGCTCCATGGTTACAGATGTATTTGATTATGATTATGTCAAACAAGCTAAAAAAATGAGTGTAGTCAATGCAGAAGTCTGATATCTAATATTTAGGCAGTGAATGAACACGAGTTCCTGAGCTGATTTGCCTTCATCTCCTGGTCTTGACCAGCGAGGTGGAGTAGCTAATGTGTATATCAACATATTTCAAATCTAATGTACTACAGCATTTTAAAAGTGTAGTTATTTCTGGCATTGCAGATTAATACCAGTTTATAATTACATTTTATATATATATATATATAAATATATATAAAATCCTGAGAATTTGTTTCTCTGGGTCTCTAGCTCTGGTCAGGAAGAAAACCTCCATGAAATTGACTATTTATTTTCTACTGGCCAAAAATGGCACATGACATGCAAATCTGTTGGTCCAGGCCTTCTCGAAACTGCTACAATTCCGCATTTTGCTGTTAGAAATGACAACAGCAGATCTCTCCTCCTCACTGCACGCCTGAGAGCTCTACAGGAAGTTCAGACACATCTGCTCTACAGGACAAATATCAGGAGATCAGGGCGATGAGGGCAAGAGTCTGAAGGCAGGAGAGGATCCAGCCTCTTCATCATTAACACAGGACCTCAGTGTACTATAAAACAGCTGAGCAACAATCGATGAGAGGCTCCCATCAGCTTTGAAAACACAGGATTTATTCAGCTTTTCCTTTCTCCCTAACTGGTATTTTTAGCCACATTCAGCTGCATATTACAGCATTTCACCTAATATGCTATGTGTTAAATGCCCCATTAAGTGGACAAAAGTAAATAATAAACAATACATTTCCCAATTCCAAAATTTACTAATTGTTTTTTGCAAAGTGGATCTGGTTTTCCAATGATTCTACTCTGTCATCCTAGTCAGGACATATAGGGTCTGGTGGGGCACAGAATATGTCAGTATGACTGTGGCTTTAGTGGGAAATGTTACATGTGGAAAATTATTCTTGGCAGCTGTTTTCAAAGGGCCCTGGAATAGTTAATATCTGTGACTGTATGGGTCGGAGCTGCATGGCTCTTTATGCTTTACTGGGCCATAGTTGTGGTGAGGGGAAACCACTGCAGCCATTGATCTCAGCCTGTTCACCTCTCAGAAAGAATAATAACAAGCTGCTCGCCTTCTGTCTTTATGGCACTTGGCTTCTCTGCATTTTAATAAGCGGTTTGGCCACGGGAGCAGCTCTGACGCATGGGTTCAAAAATACCGCTGCAGTGGCATCTGCTGATGGTTTTGACTCAGAGAGCTGCTTTTTTTCTTTCCCCTTCTCTAATAGTGTGTTTCTCATAAAGAAACATGCTAAAACTTAGATCCATGGCTCTTTGAAATAGCTTATGGGTGGTGAACCATGGAGACTGCTGCTTTAAATGTCAATCCATTTGTTCCACCTTTCACTTTGATTGTGACTGATTGGATGTTGGGTTTGGTCTTAGAAAAAGCCTCATTACTTATCAAAGTTCACTTTATTAAACGTTTCATGCTATAGCCATTTCTCACTCTCTGACAATCTGATGGCTTTACAGATCCATTAATGCCAAAGTGTATTTTTTTTAATGGCTTCCACTGTAATTCTTAAAGTGCGGACCAGGGACACCCAGGGTGTTCTCCCGGGGAAATCAAGGAGTCCTTGAAGAAGTTCTAAATGAGGACTAAGTCTCACCTCGATAGTATTTATTAATTTAATGAAAATGATCCCAAATAGACAGAATAAGATGTAAATGTAGGTTTTACTTTCACTGTTAACTGTTAAAATAGACTTTACTCAATTATGTCATATCCCCATATGGATTTGATTGAGGTAGATAACGTCCTTATGTACTTTTTAAAGTATTATCAGTGAAACATTAATATGACTTGACCTCATGACAACATGAGGCCAGAAGAGGGCAGGCAAGCTACACCAGAGAGAAGAGAGAGAGAGAGAGAGAGAGAGAGAGAGAGAGAGAGAGAGAGTGTGTGTGTGTGTGTGTGTGTGGAGGGGGGGGGCATCCTTTTAACACTATTACAAGAGGAAACTCATCAATTTCTAAGAGCAATCTGAGTGAGCTGATGTTACCAGGCAATTTCTGACTTGGCCACAGCCATGAGGAAAACTGTAAATTTTTCGAGTTTGAATTGTCCTCCATTAAAGTAATGGGGTTCTAAAAGAGAGACATGTTAAACTGTTGGCTTTCATAGGCACAAGAGCACGTATTTCACAAGTTATTGAAGTGTCAGTAATTTATCGGTACCCGTGAAGGTGTCAGAGACAGCTTTAACACAATACTCTGCAGTCTGCACTCTCTGAACAATAAAGAACAGGATTTATGAAAGGAAAGAGAATCAATCAATAGGCAATGATATTACTCCTGCTGACAAAAAGTGTTAGAGGAGAATTCAATCAAAGTTTGACGGAGATGTTTTGTCATTTTGTTGGACTTGCCCTCCCAACCCAGCAGTGTTTCATAAACCAGTACACACTAAAACTGCACAGAAACAACCACATAACGAAGGAGGGAGGTAATGAGGTCAACAGCGTCTGGCATTGGTCTTAAAGCCACAATCCACAGTTCTCCAACCTTATACTTTTGTTGAGGAGGGGTTATGTTGTTTTACTTTTTGTTTGGGTTATGGAGTTGACAGAGAGCTGTGGCCCATTGCAAGGTTATTATATATATATATATATTTATTCTAACGCTCTACTTCTACACAAGTTAATTGTCCTTACATTTTAAGTTGATCGTAACAACAACATTGATGTTTTGAGTGTCCCCATATCTATTTTGTTAATACCCATGACATCACAACATCTTGTCTAGTCACTCCTTGCCACAAAGTAGCGGTGATTTCCTGGAAAGATCTACTTAGACTCAAGATGCAAGCCAGGTAATAACATTTACATTTTAAAGACATTACACAAAGAGGCAATGAGTTCAATGACATTGTGGCATCTGTAGAATCAGGTTTGGCCTCATGTTTGTTTGAACTCGTGTGACCTTTAAGCCCTTGTTGGGAGTGCGCTTGAGCCTTTATTTTCTATGTGCATCACAGAATGCCCCTATAGCATCTCTCTTCATTAAATTCCCCGATGTCTGAGCTGACATCATTGTTCCGTTTCAACACAAATTGCTTTGGACCGACAAGGCAGCCGTCACAGTTCATATCAACCCCTCTCTTGGCTTGGCGGTGTATCCTTACACATGCATCATTATCTTGCGTAAACACTGGAAATGCGAGACCGCCGGGGGAACGAACGCCATTCAAGGCAACAAAGCAAGGACTGAGTGAAAAGATCCTGGGCTGTGACACTCTCGTTTAGCATCAATTAAAGAAAACAACAAGTGGAGCCATTTCTGAAGGCAGCTGGGTCCAGTGTGTTTATTTATACTAAAGCAAATATGTATGCTTGAAGCAATGCATGCAGCCAGTGATGTTTCAATCAGAAAAACATGGCGGGAACACCGGGGTAACAAAAACGTCCCTCACATTGAGATGTACTTGAGTTGAGCTTGCACACAATGCCCTACCCCCTTCTCTCTCTCTCTTTATCTCTTTATATTCCTCTGTCTCTCTCCCTCTCTCACACATAGTAGCACCACTGTGCAGCTTTGCACTGAGTCCCTTTCGTATGCAGTGCAGGGGCCCCGATGTGGGCCTTCCCTTGGCTCTTCAACTAAACAGAGGAGATGGTGTTATCAGAATGCTGCCAGGAGGTTGTCAGCTCGTATTGGACTGGGCTGACCGAGTGGCCGTTTGGCGGATGCGTGTCGATGCCAGGCTCCCAGCACCATCCCTCCGTGGACATCTGCTGTGTGTGGAAAAGCTGTGGAGTTTGTCTGTGGTTGCATCTTAATCCTCCATCTTTTCGAGCCCAGCCATGCCTGGCCGAGCAAACCAGCAGCTCTGCTCGCCTTGCTTGTATTAATTGCCCTTGCCTGGCTCGCTGTTTGCTTCTGATTACACTCATTAATTTCAATTCCCTAGGATGCCGCCACCACCGTAGCTGCCTTTAGACAGGCACACACCGACACACACCGACACACACACACAGACATGCACTTGCTCCCACATACATGCATTGACAGGCATGAATGCATATTTGTATGGACACAACCTTGTATTTGATGTAGAGTGTAAAATATTAAACATTCTTTTAAATTGGTTTATTTGTCCCAGCATGTTTTTTTCTTTTGGCACGCCCACATAAAAGTGCAATTAGGGTTCAAAATAAGGAGCAGACAGCTATAGAATAACTACATTTGAGTGGGTGGGACATTATGTTTTGGCAGTGCTCTAAATATTACACTCCAAATATTTATTATTTATATTTATATATTTTATATATTTAATTTTTCAATGACTAAAATTAGATTATTGGTTAGTCACATCATTAGCGTACAATGGAATTGTCAGGTCAGCCGTGCACTATGTCTATGAGCCTGTGCAAGCAAGTCATTATGTACATATGTTGACTATCATTAGTTTCATGTAGCCAGTTTCCTGTGATCATATGCACAGATGCAAACACGGCCTCTGTGTCATCAGTGGCTGGCAATTTGAATGTTTTTAGCAGCTGTGAACTGCTTCTGCTTTCTACCTCGGCTGGTCTCTCTCTCTGTAAGACACCGGACAAGAAGAAAGTTCCACTGACCTGCTGGTCATGAGTCAGTGTCCTCATCCCAGCAGGTGGACCACATCTGGTAAAATCCCAACGTCTGTGCGGGCAAGGTGGCCTCATAATTACAGCAGTGCTACAGACTTTGCTCAAAATTTATAGAAAAAATCAGTGTCAGACCATATTATATAAATTATCACATTTTCAAGCTCACACGTAAACACTTCTCAGAGCAAATGTAGCATGATCAGCTAAAGTACAGCAACTTAGTGGCAATACTGATGAGGGAGTCCTATTTTAAAACCTGTCCTTAATGAAAAAACACAAAACTAACTATGTGTTCATCTAAAATACACAAAATATCAGGCAATTAAAGTATTTAAAATCCATAAAGTACATCATCCACAGTTCCATCAACTTGTAGCTTTTTGTCCCTTAAAGTTGAAAGTGGCATACCAAATGGGGCTGCTTCTCCTCCTCAGCAGCCACTAAACCGACCTAAGGAGCAATAATACTCTCCCATAATACCGAGCTGTGTGGCCTCTTGCCTTCTGTCAACCTATCACCTCAGAACTTGGGATTTTCTGTGAAAGCACAGCTTCTGGACTGACTCATCAGACAGCTGTACCTTAAAGGGCCTCATGGGGGCGTCACCCCGAGGGTCACAACCCCGGGCTGTGATTAGATGGCCAGGCCCAAATAAAACCCCCTGAAGCTTGACAACTTCCTCGCTGAGCCCACGTAACCCAATTAGCGAACCATTCCTCAGTCGGAGAAAATGAAAACATTCCGGACTCAAATTCCCAAGACGGCTATAGTCGTTTATTAAATCCATTTCTTGTTTCACCCTCTTCCTGAGATTTTCTAGAACTGATTTTAATGGCGCACCAAGGAGTGACTCAGCAGTTCAATGTCATGCCAGTGGGTTGCAAACATACAGTACTCCTGGCTGCGCTGAATCCTGCAGACAAGCCAGAGCACCTCACATCATTGTTAACCCACTGTTATAATTTTAAAGGATATCCAGATAATGAGCACAGATTGCGTCAGCTCTGTGTGTGTTAAAAGACTACATTACCCAGTGGGCAGTGTAGGCTGTGGGGCTAAAGATGCTGGAGGGTGAAGGCAAAGACGAGGGGATGAATCAGTGCTCTAGTAGAAGGTCATATTGATTGATAAAGCACCCTGTGGACTGGGCTGTGGATTGCTCACCCCCATAGTGTGTTTGTTGTGGGATACCAGACTGCTGCCCTGAAGGCCCTGAACAATGCAGAAAGGCAGAGAAAGACAGTGAAATCAATGACTGTCTCACACAAGACTCTTATAGGTTCTTCCCAATCATCTAAAGTGGCTCCCTTGGCACGTCTACTTGCACCTAGCTCCACCAGAAAAAATAGCATGATTTGTTAAAGACACTAGAGTTCAGGGAAGAATAGCAAGTGCACTAAAGCAGCAATTGATGACTAGAGAAAGATTTATTCCTCTCAAAAATAAAGGTATCCTGGTATTATAAAGCAATACCACAAATTCCAGCCTTATGGAAGATGAGGATGATGATGAATGCATGTGAGGAAGGCTGCATTTGCCTATTGAGACCAGGCCCCTAGTGTCTTCTCTATCCCTTGTGGACTTCTGACAGAGCCAGATAGGCCTCCTCACTGCTGACAGCCAAATGTCCTCATCCATCCTCATCCAAGAGGCCCGCAGGCGTCATCAACCCCGTCTGGATTTCCCCCGATGAAACCCCAAAGCAGAAATCTGCCCCAAGCCCAGCAAAGCGATGGAGTTGGGAGTATCCCTGTGGAACCTCTGTCAATATGTCATTATCGTCATAGCTGCCAGTTGGCAGCAGAGTAACCCGCTGCAGATGTGTCAGCAAAACAGTCTCCATTTTATTATTATTATTTCTTTTCCACTGACATTCCATTGCAGGGTACAAACTTCACTGTATTCACCGGAAGGGTCATAACTCAAGCAGCCCATGATGTGCCTCCCATTCCTGTGATGGGTAGGTATTTGTGATGATGAACAGAAACATGGGGGAGTGTTTGTTTTGTGCAGGGGGTGGGGGTGGGGGGCTCTTAGTCTTCTGGAGCCATATAAGCAGACGTAAGCACTTATGGCCAAACCTGTCTGTGCTGACAATACAATTTTAGCCCGTTTGGAAAACAAACTGACCATTTTATAGGATGATACACCTTCAGTACAAATGTAGCGTATGAATTATTTAGTTTTATCTTTTGTGTGAAGCTACAAGAGAAAATGTGAGACTTTGGCTATAAAGAAATACTATATAAGTCTCCTCTTTGCTACAGAAAATCCTGTATAGAAGAACAAACACGCCTTTGAAACTTGTTCTGACTGTGCTTACTTACAGTAGCCATCCAGGCACCCACAGCAAGCTACTGCGATTTGCAATTATAGTGCACAACAGTATGATCATGCAGAATTTAGCCATATTTATTAGTTTAGACCAGAAAGTGCACTGTAAATATGAAGCACTTCACTAAGAGCCAGGGAATCACAGCAATGTCATGGCCATTTGTAGAACAGAATAATACACAGTGAAACATTTCTGGGCTTCATATCATCAAGCTTGAGACGGTAATTGTCTATGCTGCATTTAGCAAGGGTCATAGAGAAAGCAACAGAGGGAATAAAAGGGACAAATTAAGAAAGAGGAGAGGCAGAAGGAGAACAAGGGAAGGCTGACTTTTCCCTACAGCGTCCCGTGGCAGCATGTGCCTTCCTAGCAAATTACAGGAAATTGCAACTTTGCAGCTATTGCCATGCACTAATTCTGCGTGTCAAGGAGGAGAGCAGGACAAGTCTACACACGTTACCTTGACTTTCCCTAGACTGTAATGTAATGCTCAGCTAATAGGGGACAAGATGACTCTGAGATTTCATTTCAGGAGCAGCAGCGGTAATGGCAGAGATGATGATCATGACTGCATTACATGCAATTGGATTTAAAATATTTGCGATATTTTGTTTACTTCCCCTGAAATGTCAATAAAGAAAGCTTTCCTCTGGCTTTAGGGCAAAGAAGAAGCTTTAACTGTGCGTTGAACATATGCTGGTTTGACACTGACTTGTTGTTCTATGCACCACCGTATTATTAGTTAACACTATTTAAAGTTAAACACTGTCTAACATTGACTTGTATGGGTCTCGCACAGTGGATTTTGAGTTGAGAGTCAGAAGCTGCACGTGAGGTGATGTGTGACCTTTGACCGAGGAATGTTTTTCATAGCCGGGTCATTCATCTTCATTTTCTCCTGGTGGTTACTGTGCTGCACAGCATTAATTCAAACAACTCGAGGTGTTTGGATAGCTCGCTCCATCGGACTAAACACACCCAAACCATCTAAAATGACATCCATCAGTCAAACGTTGTTTCAATAAAGGATCAGGTTAACTTCATGTTATCACTTACTGTAATTGAACTCTAGGGGATCACATTCTTCAGCTGTGTGAAACAGACTTTCCAGGAATGATTTAAGAGATCCAGAGCAACCATAGAAAAGAAGCAGTCCTCCATATCTTTACTAATTAAGTCATATCAAATACACTTAGGAATTTAGTTCCTATAACAATTTTTATTGTGTCAACTTACTCTCTTTCTGTATCTATTTTGCAATATTTAAAATAATTTTACTTTGTTCTTTTGTCAATAATATTTGCATTTAAACGTAAAGTAAACTTTGAACTGTACCAACTTGTAGGAAAGAAGTTACATACCCATTCTAAAAATTACAAATCTAAATATTAGAAGCCCAGTTGGAAGCATGCAAGGGATTCCTTAAGGTTAAGATCAAACTAAAAAACTTAAAGGGTGGATAAATAAATTATATTTATTATGTGATTACCTAAAAACATGCAGAATAACATTTAGCTTCATTTGAATATACTTATATGAGAGCAGAGCATCCACACAAGTTATAGAAATAATATAACTTTTTCTACAGCTATAATGTTATGAGTGATTTTGCAGTCTCCACCAGCAAGGCCAGCTACAAACAAAAACAATGCTGTGATTTCTGTGGACAAATATTGACTGAAAACATGGCCGACCTGCAGTGGATGTTCTGAAAAATGACCCTTGTGTAACTGACTCTTTGTTGGTAGAAGAGATGAACCGTTATTTGCAGAGTTTCTTCTTTCAATCTGTCTGATATAAAGTCAACTGTCCATCCTCCCTCTATAAATTCTGAGACACTAACAAAGTGAAGGAGCATTCAAATTAGCTCGTTGCAGCGGCAGTCGATGGCCAGCCTCTCAAGGACGCTGATTGACATTTTATACAGCGCCTGCAGTTTAGTGGTATTGATGGCATTCAATTTAACTGTATATTCTTTTAATAAGGGTGCTGCCAGATGCCTGGTGCTTTCAAAGTGCTCTTTAAGAGACAGTGAGTTGCAGAGGAAGGAAGAGAGACACAAAGAAGGTCAGAATTAAGTGATGTGCTTTCTCTAAAGCAATTATTTTAAGATACTGGCTTTTTCACTGGGCTGGGTAAACACAGAGACACATTTTTATTATTTGGCTTTGTACCCGAGGACATTAGATTTGTAATGAAACAATGGCTATGAGGTTGCAGTGCTTACTGTCAGCTTTAATTTCCACCCCAGATGAAATGTATATAATTGACATAACTGGAAAAACACATAGTTCTGTCACACATCCTTAGCATTCATAAAGTCCTGGCTAAAGTTTACAACCAACAGAAATCAGCTAACTCATGGTATCTTCCCTGGTGGTGCTCTGCCAGGCCTTCACATCTTTACACTTTGATTGTTTCAGGGACTTTTTGCCTTCAGTTTGGTCTTCAGCTTGTGAAAAATGCAGTGAGATTAAGGTCATGTGGTCAGCATTTAGTGTGCTTTAGTCGAGCCAAAACAATTAAACATGTAACAATGATAACAGTAATTATTATTGGTACTACGGCACATTAGCAAACAGAAGATTGAGAATTTACACGAGTAAATCAAGAATTAAAAATACCACATATCAGCAATTTTATAAATATAAAATATTGATGATAGTTACTCTGCCTCCTGAGCCAGGGTGTTCTAAAACTTTAATATGTGTTTACATTAGATACTGTTGGGGTCTATGGTGCCAAAACATTAAAAGTGTTGAAAAGCAGCGTTGTCCTCCTCTGGCTCTTCAATCAGGTCTGGGCTACAACATATATTCACAGCCATGTTTTATTAATCTGTCTGCATCCGCAAAATCTACCCCAGTCACACAAAGCTAAGACTATCAAGTTGTCCTTTGTACAGATGGCATTACAGTATTTTTTCTATTTTTATACTCTGGTCAAATGCACAGAACAGTATTTATTTTATTTTTGGAATAAGAACTGTCTCTCTGGGGAACACAGAGCAGTAAAGAATGGACTACAGATAGAAAATATATGATACGTATCTGCTGTTCAAACACACATTCAATGTAACTCGCAGTTTTGGACACAGTAATGAGCCAAAGAGTCTGCAATGAATTTGACAGGCTCTTGTGTCCAAACAACAGTGAAAGAATACTTCAATTCATAAGACTCTTCCCAGCCATCCCCTTTATAAATGCCATTGGGCATCCACTTAGTCTAGATGCACGACCACACAAGGCGACACTGGTTGCCCCCGGACTTAGACACTGCCATCTGTGTTTCCTGAGTCTGTGTATACCAAGCTACTAATACAAATGGAAAAAGAGATTCATGTGGCACACATGTGCACCACGTGGCTCTGACAGAAAGAGAATGAGTGTGAGAGCCCCCCACAAACACACGCACTCACTCACACTGTCCCCCCATGGGTACAAGGAATCTGTGGCAGACAGTGTCACCCGCCCTAGCTACTGCTTTAATTAAAGCCCTAATGATAGGCTTTCAACTGAGAAGCAACTTATCATCACACATAATCGCTCAGCACTAGTTAGCGCTGGCAGAATTGCAACCATCTGCTCTGCTAAGAACACATTCTGATCATTCTTTATATAGCACTTGTAGTTCACGTACAGTATTTATATTAGGAGACCCCCATTATGTGAAAGTCTGTTTAAACATAGTGCATTAATGGGGCACATCTGCGTTGGAGGCCCTTGGATCAGCAACACAGATGAATAGCCAAAATATCATTGGAATAAGTGGATAATTGGAATATACTGTAGGTTATACTGGTTACTGGGTTTTTCTTTATGTGACATTTTCATCACTTTTTTATTTGTTTGTATTCTTCATCCCTCTGCTGCGATTCATCAATTGCCATCAAGTGGATTTAAAAGTCCTGCCGTGTGCGCTGGTTATGGGCACAATGGGCACAATCAGTTATGTCACTTTTACACACAAAATGTGATTCGGAAAAAACGTTTTAAAGCTCAAATCTGTGACTATTTCTGCACATTGCCAGCCTCTCCAGAAGTGAGAGGTCAGTGAAAGGGTTGACTATAAGGCAAAGATGAAGTTATTGTGAGACTTCTCAAGATGCACCAGATAATGACAAGACTGTGACAGTCTACAGCATACATCCACACCTGTGCAGCAGGCTTGTGTGTTAGTGTTGTGTTAGAAATTGTTGGACACATACTGTAGCCTCTGTAAAATGACAAACTGTTGTTTTCTATACTTTGTTTTTTATGCCAATTAATCAAACAAGATATAATGTGTTACATGGATTTTGTTACTTTTGGACAAAGCCAAGCACGCTGTTTCCCCCTGTTTCCAGTCTTTAAGCTAAACTAAGTTAGCCAGCTGTTTTATTTCATTATCATCTAACTCTCAGCAAAGATAGCAAATACCTGTATTTTCCAAAATGTTAAACTTTTCCTTAACCATACCAACCCGATCAATAATACATTTGTTATGTTCACATACATTTATTTTGCAGGGTATATATGTGTCTATGTATGTGTCTGTGACCCTAGACAACATAAGTGGTGAACAGAATGAATGGATGATGGATGAATAGATGGATGGAACTTTAGTGGATATGCATTTTCAGTTATAAAAGTTAAACACTTCCAAAACCTGATAATAAATAAACCACTTACAGCTAAAAATAGTATTATCACATAGAAGAGAAACTGTCTTGTTTACAAAAACAAATCATGT
Source organism: Nannoperca obscura (assembly GCA_036024295.1). Classification (NCBI taxonomy): domain Eukaryota; kingdom Metazoa; phylum Chordata; class Actinopteri; order Centrarchiformes; family Percichthyidae; genus Nannoperca; species Nannoperca obscura. The sequence continues at coordinate 16,934 of JAVQJL010070693.1, forward strand.
TTGGCTTGAGAAGAAATGTAAACTGGGCATATGATGAATTTTCAATGTGAATAAAATCCCATATGGTGAGGAAACTAAAGGGGCTATAAATGACACCCATGATCTGCTGTAACGATAGAAAAACAGTTTGACCTACAACATTAGAGAAATGCTACAGTTATATGAACATTTACATATCACATGGGGATTGTATTAATTTCTATAAACAACATGTACAAAGCACGTTTTAGTCATTAATTGTTTGATTTGTAAATTACAAAGAAAACAGTGTTTTCACACTTTAACTAGAGCGTTTTTGCTTTTCGTGCACACAACAATGAGATTTACTTCCACCGAATCCATCTGAGGTCAAAAGAGGAGCACTTAGGGATTATTTACTAGCTCTGAGACGTAGTCATAGTCTAGCTGACAGAAAAGCTGCACCCTAAGAGCTGATGTAATTCTCCTCCATGTTGGGTGCCTCGAATGCTCTGCTGATAGAAAAACCCTTGGCACAGCAAAGTGATGAGAGCAGCTTGCCTCCACTGATGTAAATCCTGCCTCTGTTTACTGAGGGCTCCTGATCAAAGGAAGGAAGAAGATAGGGGCGGGGGGTATGAAATAATGCAAAGGAAGTTGCAGAGTTGCAAAGCTGAGTCACTGTAGGTGTGTGTCTGAGGTCAATAGTGTGAGTGTGTGTGTGTGGGGTGGGGGGGGGTTAATGTGGTGGTCTAATGGCCCGTATTCAGCTGAGAAGATAATAATGTTTTGGCTTTTCATGCCATTCTGAATTCATATTAGAGCAGGTCACTTGCCAGGGTCTTTTAAATATGCCTGTATAATTAATAAGGTCCAACTTCTACTTTAGAGTTATTTTATAGTTATGTAAACCATTCTTTTAGCCTGTCTAATATTCTCTTTGTTTATTTAATTTTTTTTGCAATTGTGTCTGTCTCCTTTAAGTTCACCCTGTGCCACAACACCTCCCTCTTTCTTTTTTCTCTTTGTGTATATCCTGCCCCCAGGTGAAAGTGAATAGAGGATGACACAAATAAAAAAAGGTTTACTGTCTGCAGTGTTTGACAACCTCTCCCTGCGGGGCTCTTTAATCATTCATGCTTCATTAACTGGCTATCTGTTATCATTTTGCATCTCTCTTTTGAAGGGGATGAGAAAGGTAGAGGGCTATGTGGCAATAATCAGTTTTCCTGTAACACAACAGTGGCATATTTATCAAGCTGAGCAGAATAACATTCAATAAAGCAAACTTTTGGACCTCAAAGCAGGTTAGCGGGACCCAGTATTTTGAAAGGCTGCCTTGTCAGGCACCGATGTACACTCTTTATCACAGCATAATGACAGAAAATTGTTCACAATTCTTTACAGTGCTATAAAGAAAAGTTTTAGAGGTTTGCTGTAGCTCCTTCCCAAGAATTTCCATAGACGTTTTATGGAGCTGTAAGGAAACAATTAAAATGCTAACCACCACCACCAAGTCTCACACTGACAGATCTGTGTCTACAAAATGCTTTAGTGCTGTGCCAGGGCAGGACAGGTTTTCTTTTCACTCTGGTTGTATTTTTCTAAAGAGTAACTCAAGTTGCTTTAAAAACATTGTTTCGCTGACCATTTCTGGTTAAACGAGTCAGCTCTGCCGCACTTGTAACCACCACACCCATCCTCCCCGGTGGGTGTGGGCAGAACCAACAGTGATGTTGGGTGAGGATCATTTTGAATATTGCCGGGTGACGACCGGCATCTGTATGGGTCAAACATGGCAAAATAAAATCTTCATGAAGTGTAGAAGAATTAAGTGGATGTAAAATTAGATACACATATAGAGTATTGCAGTGATAGTAATAGTTTCACAGTTGAAGACACAGGTGATTTCTGGCTACCTTTCATATGTTTTTCATAAAGCCCACTGTGCTCTAATCACTTTCTGATGCAACGACTGCGCTGTTTGACTCAGCTGTAGGAAACCAAGTTCTCGCTGTTCTCCAGCCGCCACTTCGAAACACATTTAGGTATTGACTCATACATCATGTCACTGGTTTAATTTCATTCAAATAAAATATCCTAAAATCTTTGATAATAGTGCTTTTTTGTGAAACCTGTAACATCTGGTCATCCACTCATTTGACACATAACAGCTAATAGACTGCTCTTAACTGGTCACTACATAACACTTGATCTTGTATTTTACACCTTCACCTTTTTTATTGTCAGTACAGTAGCACTCATATAAATAGATCTGCCAAAGATAATTTAAATGAAAAGTAATACTGCACAAACTGTACATTTTTAACACAAAGAATGAATGAATACTCCCAGTGTTTTCATACAATATCTGTGGTTGTGTTATGTTTAAGTTCAGAATATTCTTAAATGACTTGAAAGAATGTTGATGGCTCTCTCGCTCACAGCTTAAATCTCCTGTGACCATTTACCACTCTGATGTTCAGTTTCAAATGCATGCTGCTTTTGAGCCATGACACACATTACAACCATTGCTGACTCTTAACCAATGTATCATGACAGGCAATTGACTCTGTGTGATCTCTCTTGTTCCTCTTGCTGAACTGTAGAGATATGATCAGAGCTGGGGTGCAGATGCGTGGCTGGGAAATGGTGGCAGTTCACTGGAGTTGAATTGTGCCCTGGAGAGGAGGAAGTGTAGTTTTTCCATCAGATGGAAAGATCAGAGGAGACAGATAATTCGGTTATCACATCTGCAGTGATTAGGGGGACAGGACACGGCTTGGCGATAAGGATCTGCGGGATTCTTGGAGACTTTGTTCGGTTATTAGGAAACTAAAAAGACTCTGTTTCAACATAGTGCCTCCTTTTGCTGTGTCATCTGTCTCTTTTTATTTCACCTTGGTTAATCTTGTTTCATTTTTTTTCATCTCTCATTATGTGTCATTGTCTGCTCTCATCACATTTATTAAGGGATCAGTGAACCTTCAGGAGTCTGAATATCAACTGACATCCTTTTCCTGTTTCATCTGCTCTCATTTCATCTCATTGTGGCTTATCATGAGTTGTCTCCTCTCATCTTGTCTCAATTTGTGTTGGCTTGACTTTGTTTTCTGACCCCTCATGTCCTCAAATCTTGTTTCATTCATAAGGTGTCACAGGAAAACCAAGACCAGGGCTGAATCCTAATAGACAAGTCATCGGTTTGCTGTGTCATTTAGTCTCATCTAGCCCTGTTCTGTACGATAGAAACACATTTCATGGAAAGAAAGGTCACAGGCCAGACTCAATCCAAGGATGTCATGATACATGATATTCATTTGAGCGAACCAAACCACTCACATGCCCATCTCATCTCATTTGTTCTCATTTCATCTCTATGTTACCCTTTCTTGCCTCCTTCAGTGTTGTCTCACTTTGTGTTATCTCACCTAATTTCAACAGTTCATCTCATCTCATTCTGGCATTTTGTCCAGTCTCTTTTTATTATATAAACAGTGTGTTAGTGTTGTCTGAGCATTTCTTATTGTCATTTTGTCTTGTCTAGTTGTCTCGTCTCATGCCATCTCGTCTCACATATTTTGGAGGATCTCATATTTCATCTCTTTTTGTCTTACCTTGATTTCTGTTGTCTCATTTTGGAAACATATTCTTTTTATTTACATAAATCTACTCTATTATCTAAATAGTCTAATGTCAGCTTATTTCACATATTTTTCTCAATGTCTCATCTTGTTTCTTAATTTTTCATCTAATTTCTTTCTTCTGTTCTGTTATGTGTTTCCTCTTACATGAGTTGTTTCTCTTTTCTATTACTTCTTCTACATTTTGGATAACATGTCACGGAAGTTATCCTTTTGAGTGGGTTGAGATAAAACCGGAGACATACAGTGTATCTTACAGCCAGACAGAAACTGCTTTGAATGTTTCTACAAACCAATTATTGATTTTGTAATTAATTATTTATAAGGAAACTTTCAGTCAGACCTTAAATACTTCCACTAAATAATGTTTGAAACACTCATCTCATTAAAAATTCTTCAGAACTTGGACCGGCTTTCTCTGTATATTTTAATTTTGTTTTTGCTTGATATCATTCCAAATTAAATTGCACACAGTTTTAGTCCATGGTCTTCATAATGAAGTGTTCGTGGAAATTGTGACAGCATTACAAAGACAGGTTAACATCAAGGGACAATAATAGAGAATATGTACATAGAAATGCCCACACACACACATACACACACACACACACAACTTTTCAAGATATAATCATCTTTTTCTACCTGATAAGCCCTCCATATCTGTCCATCGTATCCTTCATGTAAATCACCTTCCATTGTCATTGCCACATGGGGGCTAACATGACAAACCTTCTCACTCTCTCTATCACAGTAATTAACAGCCTCCTCTGTCCGTCTGTGCACACACACACACACACACACACACACACACACACACAGACACACACACACACACACACACACACACAAATCCGCTCCTTTTTTTAAATCCATTTCTGTTTCTTGTACTGCTCATACTTGTCAGCCTAGTCATTATCCTGTCATGCCAGATCTCATCACAGACTGCTAATTTACTGCTAAGAGCAGATGACACAATGTGAGTTTTTGTTCATACATCTGTGTGTGTGTCTGTTTGTTTGTGTGTGTGCTTGTGTGTGTTTGTATGCACGGGTCTTAATTGTCATGTGCATGGAGTCTGTTGTCAGCGGAATCAACTGAGTTTGATTTTGGACATTTTGGTCTCAAGGCCTGTTGAGTCTAATAGTGATGATGATGAAGTGTGATGCATGAATATTTGTGCAGATTTCCAAAGTGTATCTTCATCATATTTAACCTTGTTTGTTTAATTTGCAAATGCATTTGCAATACCAAGTTATAGTTTATACTTATTACAGTGTTATAGTTTACATCAACATCACATTTTTGTTCCATTTTCAAGAAAACACTTGAATGACTTGTACTTAAACCATACAACCTGGTCTAAAGGCTATGTTTGTTTGCAAGTATTTAACCCTGACATGACATGTTGCAGAGCTTGACCTTTGCAAGGCACAAGACAGGGATGTCTACCCCACAGGGATAAGTAAATTAATTATTATAAACATCCCAAATTAATGATATCATACAGTGAGTCATTGCTCTTCTTATCCTCCCTGTAATAAACTTTTCAAAACATACCACAGCTGTGTGGATGTGTGAAGTGTCCCAAGCGAATCCCACACAACTCTAGGCTTTGACCCGGGCAAAATATAAGAAATGGCTTGCATTATGCTTTTTAATGTGACCATGCACAAAAGGCTTTTGAGTTACGAGCTTTCATCCAGCAAAGTGTTGTTCATGTAAATGAGATGTGCTACTCATCACCTATCCAGTTGTTGCCACGGTAACAACTACTGGTGATCAAAATTAACAGTTAACCTATGTTCAAAGTAATATTATTGCTCTCATTCAAACTCCCTGAGAGCTAAGATTTGTGATTATATCCATCCAAAAACAATTTATTGCTTTGTGCTTTTGAATGGGGTGTCAGGGAAGACATGTATTCATATGTACTCAATTCATGCTCCAAATTGGACTTTGGCTTAGACCTAAAGTGTTTTTCACTCTGAACACAAACTTTGCTTCACTTTATTTGCACCCTATAACATCTGTCTTCGAGAAACTTCAGATTCCTTTATACTACTTTCCTCTGGAGTCTTTATTTGATGAAGTACTCAGGATTGTGTTGTGTTGTCTAATGTACAAGGGGCAGAAAGAAGGGCCTGGTGAGGGTGAAACAGACCAGACAAGGGAATTGTTGTTTTGACAGATTTGTCCTTTTATTTCGAGAAACGCTCCTTCATACTGAGAGGTTTCCCTTAACTGGACTACGCTGAAGAAAGCCCTATCTGCTTGTAATGCTGTTCTGTGTCTGTGTGAACAGGACAAAGGAGAGCCTGACTCTCTCTGTGAAATTGAATAAATAAAGGTCATGTGCTTTTTGGCAACTTTTACAGGCATCAGTAGACAAGCAGTCGGGTGTGTGGCTTAGAGATAAAGTCAGTGGACAAAGATGAGGAACAAAGACACAGAGCAATGACCAAACATATGGTTTGGGTCTGACTAAGCACTACAGATGGGAGCACCAAGCACAGATGGTACATCTACTGCCAGGTAAGCAAAGGTTGATCATCAAATACAGGGTGTTTGAATACTGTGGAGGCAGCCGGTAAACTAATTTGTGCACAGAAATTAAGCGCACGAATGACTAATTTGTGCTCTCAAAATAATTTTTTTTGCATATGTGTCAAAATGTATTGTTTACATTTTACATTTTAATTGTTCAACTGACAAAACCCTTAGAATATCAATGGTATCTCCACCCAAAATCAAAACTTGAGTGCAATAAATATATTAAATTAAAGGTTGTTTTGTTTATTATTCTGAGCAGGTAGGAAAGAGTGTTACAGGCCAGCTAGCAGCTGTGTTTTGCTATTATGATGCCTAAAAATACTGAATTTGTTCCTTCATATCCTTGGCCTGTCACATTCACACATTGATTTCATTTTTCCCCATGACACCTGTCAGACTCTATAAAATACTACTAATGTTACAACACTGCTGCAGAACAACTATACAGCTTAAATGTAATGTTGTAAATGTAACTGGATTTAATTTACTGTTGCAGAGTTTCTGTTTTTGGATTATTATTTTTTCCTTCCAGGATGCCCCAGAAAGCAAATTGGGGAGCTTTTTGAGCAAATCAAGGAGCTAATATTTACCAAACCCCTGTTCAGTGTTCATTAGGGAGGTTAAATCCTCACACCACTGACCTAATCAACCTATTCAGATCATGAGGCGACTTGAAAACATAAACATTTCAGAAAGTTGATGATGCATAATTATTTCCACACACTAAATCAGGGCATGGATTCAGATCTGTGCCTGTTTCAGTTGGCACTACTCAGCAGTTTTTGTAGACCGATGGTTTAACTTGCAATAATTTGCAAAAATCAAGTGAGTTTTACTCAACAGGCACTTTCGTATATTTCCTTCTTGTTGGCCATGTGCATCTTACTTTGAATGCAGCTGTGGAATCTGGATCTGTGGAAATAATCATACATCTAAGTTGCTAATGCTGTGTTCAAGGACATTGACTGATTTGTGCTTGTTTGGTTTTCAAGCGTTGTATTAATTATGTGCCATGTTGGAAATGTGTTGGATACGTTATGACCTGGATGTTGGAAATTACACTACTATAACTCTGATATGACATGGGGGCTGAAAAAATATAAAGAGTAACTTATCCCCAGACTGAAAAGAAGCATTTCAATGCCTCCTCTGTTTGGAAGTCTGTTTCACCTCTGTCAGAAGGGTTCTTTGCTACCTGTAACCGCAGCAAAGTGAAAAGTTAAACTACTTCAAGTCAACAAAAGTGGGTATTCAGTTTCTCTTTAAAAACAGGCAATGGTCACAACCTCCACGTGCAAAGGTTTAGGAAACAAATGAAATGGAGGCCATGTTGAGCCTCCCTCTCCTGTATGTTTTGGTGTTTTGGTGTTTCCGTGATTGCTACGAATTCCCAGCAGCCAAAACATGAATTTGTCATTGCATTCACGGCTCTCATCTAATGGAAAGAAATGAACTGTGCTCACTCAAGGGGGTGATTGTGACAGTTGGTGAGTTGGCGGGGCGTAGGAGTGGTGGTGAAGCGGGTGTGGGGCTGTGGTGTAATTAGCTCGAGCTGCAGTGCCGCTCACTTGCGTGTTGGCTGTGCAGATTCGGGCCGCGCTGGCTTACTAAGTAAGTATTTGCACGCAAACTGGTGTTATTTGATCCACCTCAGTGTCAAGCGCTTCCATAACTTAAAAAATTGAAGAGGAGGAGGTTCTCTCATGGCTCTCAACTGGCAGTTTGATTCAGATTTTATTATCCATGCTTGGTTCTATAATAAGCAGGAACTGTCCTGTCCGATTAGGCACGCTCGGCGGCGCTCTCCGTCCCCCCAACTCGCTCCACCCCCCACCTCCCCAATCCGACTCCATACTTAAAAGGAAGAGGGCGAGGCTCCCAACAATCCAATTGCCAGTTTCTCTCTCCCTCACTCTCTCTCTCTGTCTGCTCAGTAGGGAGCAGGAGGGGCGTTGCTCCATAAAGTTAACCCATTAATTGCCCCCCCTCCCCCACTCCACCCCATCCCATTCTGTCTATGGCCTCTGCCTACTTTTTCTCACCAAGGCAAGTTATTAGGAGGGTACTAACAGATAATTGTTTTAACATATTAGGCCCTTTAATTAGTTTGTCTTGATCACAATTGATTGAAATATCTTATTATTATTTTTACACAGAATATCTGATTAGAGAAATTGATTAAGTGTGTTAGAGATAATTACGGTGCCCATGTTCATTGTTATGGTTATATTGTTATATACACAGAGGAATAAGATTTATTGGGGTTTGGCTGCACCAAAAATATTTCAGTTCATTGTTGGTTTTGGTCTTAAAAATATAGAATAACGCCAGTCTTTTAGGAACTGTTAACACACCTAACTTAAGCTTGCTCTATATCCCATGATAATCATAATGTTCTGCGTGAAATTGGTCACAATCAATGAAAAAAATTCTGGTTAAAAATGACAGCTACTGGAAAAAAGCACACTTGTGATTGGTCACTTGTAATTGGTCCTGTGTGTTTGTCCAGCAGATGTCATCCTAAGGTCCAGTGTTGTCCAATTATTCATGAGTATGAATAATCTGCATGAGTGTGCAGAGATCATCAACCAGTAACACTGCAGCTGACAGACTGGTGTTTGTTTTGCAAGCTGTGCTGTTATGCACTAAAATCCTAAGAGATGCTGTCAAATATATATTCTAGCATTGTTTCTGATTCATCATTTTGACATTGGTAAGTCAACAAGAAACATATCATTTGAATGTTTCATATTCAAGTCAGACTAGATTTTCTATCTTCTGTAAACATGATGACTTGGAGTCCTAGAATATTCAAAGTTGTTATATAGGCCTGTTTGTTGATTTCCAGTGTGGCTGGATTGCCGATGTGTTTCTACTGTTGACACTCAGTCCAGTCAGAAGCTGAGTTATTGGCTGCTGGGCTATGATGAATCCCCCGGGGACAGACTGTCTCCACAGCGGCACTGTGTGTGTGTACTAAGCTAGAAGAATGCTATATTTACAGCAGTGTCGCCTCATGAAAGAAGATAATTTCCTGTTGTGAACTCAAAGAAGTATAATTATAAATCTAAAACAAAGGAAAAACCTTAACAAAAATGCAAAGACAAACTTGTAAACTGTAAACAGCCATTCAAAAATAATTATCTTTGGAAAATGTCAAGAGCTTGTTTCATCTAATTATATTCAAAAAGCACTCTAAAGGTATTTACTCTGATTTTCATCATTAGCATATGTCTTAATTGAAAACTCATTAGGTCATGATTTTGATGACTTTGCTCAAACTCAAAATTGTCGTCAGTTCTGATTTCATCTCTTTTACAATAACCTCCTTTTTTTGTGCACAAGCCTGAATTCTTTCAATATTTATTTTCAGTATTCATAAATCTGATTTCTACAAAGTGATTTAATTAAAATGCTGATGGTGTCTTGAATTGGGTCCTAGGCTTAAGGAAACGTGCTATATATAAAATAGCCTGATGGAATAACTGTAAGCTTCTCCCTTCTGCAGTGTGAGGCTGTATAGCTTGAGGCAGAGGCAGGCAGGCTGCTGCTGATGTGGAGGATATATACCGGGATGCATATCTGCACAACTCTCACAGGGCCAGACTTAACGTAACAGTAGGCAAAAATCGGTTTTACAAAAAGGGACTACAAGAAAGGGGAATTTACCTTCCGCGCAATTTGTTTATGTAATTTTTTTCACGGCACCAGAAAATTTACCCAGGACTCATTTCCAGTAAATAGGACAAGCATTGCATATGCTGTCTGCACATTTTGTCATTTTCTGGGAGGGTGGGTTATGTAAGCCCCCTTTCACTGTTAATTCCATCAAAGCTTTGGGAGCAGTTCTAATTGGGCGTCTCTATTTTTGGTTGTCTTCCAGCCCTGTTTTGCTGCCTTTGAGTAAAGGCAGCACAGCGAATGTAAAGCTGTGTGATAACAGGGCCATTCGCCACAGCACCGAGTTTGACCCTGCAACCAGCCTCCATGACGGATGTGAGATGATTCCTAGCCCTCCAGCTCAGCACGACACACTCAGCACAACTCAAATACACTCTCCTAATCTCGCTCTCATTTCCCTGCGTTCCCTGTCTTATTCTCCATCTCTCTGTCTCTCTGTCAGTGTCTGTTTCTCTACAGATTGACTCTGTGCTGTATGATGTCTATTTAAAGCTGGTTCCATAACCACCCACTGCTGCTTTAAGAAATGGTGACTCACCTAAACATATCAGGCCAGTAGAGTGTGTGTGTGTTTGGGGATGTTATATCATCTTGGCTTTAGTTCTACTTTGCTACGGCCTTTTCTGTTTGTTGACAAGTGCAGCTGTTTTCTAACGATAGCACTTGTCTGTGCGTCAAACTGGTATCTGCAGGATCCCCTGATTAATGCAAACAAACGCAAACACACATAAAGTCACACATATACACTCAATTATGTGAACTGTGCATTTAGTGTTAGTGAATGATGTGCTATTCAAAGATGCATTCAGGGGACTTCCAGCGTATGGGAAAAACGAATGAGAAAATTAGCATTTTCTCTACTTTGCTCAGTAATAGGATATATGTAAGGTGCTTTTTAAGTGTAATATGAAGTGCAGATGAAGATTGTGTGTCTGAGCTGCCAATAAAAAAAAAATGGGGCAATACATATGGCGTGTTCTCTATCTGTGGCAAGAGCTCGCAGGCAGCCAGGCTGAGCAGTGTGCACTGCCATGGTTTTGAGTCTCCCCCTCACTTCTTTGCATTATTAAATAATCCCTGAATAATTTACCGCCTTTAGTATCAAACAAATATTTTTGCAACTTGCACCTACAAATAGGTGACGGGAGGGCTGCTGTACCATACTGTATTTATTCCAAATGAAGACGACATTGTGATGAAGTGTTTATGTTGACTGAATGTTTATAACCTGAATACTTCTTGAACTTACTTGAAATATTTCTAAATAAATGAACATGAAGTGAAAATACCTTTTGTCATTACAGCTTTTTTTCTTGTGCCGACCAACATGCACGCGAACCATGCAGCCTCAGGTAGCAGTGTGAACGTCGCTGAAAATGAGCGGCTCTTTGCTGCTGAATGTCATGGGTCAAGCCCTCATAGGGAACTTATATTCTTCACTGTAACATACAGTATATATATCAGTGTGATTAAGCTGGTGGTATGATATACTATGTCTAATGTTGACTCCATAGAGCTCCATCAAGTTTCATGGCAGCACATGTGGCTACATGTAGAAATAATGCACTACATTATTTCATTTTGTAATGTTTATGCAGTAGATTTTAAATCTCTATGTAGCATACGTACATTCTTCTGCTTAACATGTTGGTATGTTTTTATTTTTTTGCTTTACTTTTGTTTGGTCTTTGTTCCATATTCTTTTTGTAAAACATATATAGTGGTTGAACAGCCGATGTGATGCAGCATCTCATCCCCACTAGGAGTAAATACATACATTGCTGTATGTTCCTATGCAAACTCTGTGTGGTGAAGCCTGAGCGATGACAGGCGACGTCCAAATCCCAGCGATGATGTTGCGATGTGATGGCGAGCAAGGACTGACTCGTGTGCTGACTGGTTAGTCATGCTTTGATGCACAGTTTAAAGAGGACTCCAGGAAGCTCGTCGAATGTGCATGCGCACTTCACACACTTGGAAAACACACACTTTTTGCACGTTCGCACAAAAGAACACACAGCCGCTGAGTGCTTAAAAGGAAAGTGGCTGCATCATTTGGTAGTCTGACATGAAACCTTGGTCATGTGCATCTATGAGGTGACAGTCTCCTTGTACAGTTACCAAATTCATAAACACTATTAAATTACAGCATTAAAACAAAATTGCACCTCAGAATTAGGACACATTTAGTTAACAATATAAAATTACAGACTCCAAATTAAAGATACATAGCATGTGTTTCATTCTATCATATTATAGTCCACTGTTTAATTCATGACTTTGCTTTTAAAATGTGTGTCCCAGTGTAAGCTAAAACATGATGGTTGACACAACCTAAAAAGCTTATGGAAATCCTTCACTTTTCAAGTAAAAATTCATTTAAATTTGACATGAATTGGAAAAGAATCACTTGTCTAGAGTATAACTTCATAAATTAAGCCTGTAGTCTCTCTGTTCCTTCAGTGATGCCTGAACCATGATTATGTCCCCTGTACTGGTGTTTTATAGAGTTAGACACAAGATGGAAACCTTTTCAAAACACACATGAAGAACTTTTTTTTGTGTATTTAATATTAACAGTGATATAAAAGAACTGGTCCTGGAAAATAATACTGTAGTCATACTTATGGCAGTCCAACAGTTGTACCAGTGATGACTTCAGGACATAATACTATACTGTGTTATATGAGTTATGTGTGTTTTATATTAATAGCATAACAAATACAGCTTGTTATAATAATTCAGATTCAGTGTTTCATACACCTTCCTCTGTGGTGAGGTCAAATATACTTGAAAACTTTCTTGTCAGTATAATGGAATTGTCAATAAATGCTGTAAATACACAAAAAATGCAGTTGACATAAAAAACACAATTATTATTATTATTATTATTATTATTATTAGGTAAGATATAATCTTCTACATTGTTGTTTACTGCCTCTGATAAAAAAATTTTATGAATCACTTACACTAATGTATGTGTCTTATGGCTACTCTTCTGTTTAAATATAACTTGGTTTTGTGATGTTGATATTTCTGAGTATAGATAAAGAATTAAAAGTAATAACCCACAACTGATGGGACTATAAACTACCAAGAAGATTATCAGAAGAAAATGCTAGTTTTCATTTTAACATTCAACACATTCTCATTTATTTGTATAAGTACAATATGAACAAACAAAAAGATACAAACAATAACGTTTGCTTAAATACAAAAAACATGTACTTGCTTCATATATTTTGCCATTTCCAGATGTATGTGGCTAGGCATTTTTTTTTCATGTTGGATTTTATCTCTCGTTTTATGTTTTAATTGTAAATAATTCCTTGACTTTACAGCATTCATGTTCATGCGTGACTTGTGTAAATCTTTAATTTAATTTCAGGATGTCAGAAACACAAAGCAATGCATGAGAGATATACAAAACCTCTAAATCTGCTTTAAATATTTCTAAATAAATGAACATGAAGTGAAAATACCTTTTGTCATTACAGTTTTTTTTCTTGTGCCGACCAACATGCACGCGAACCATTCTGGCTTAATGCCAAATATTTGGCAGCAGAGCTCTACACGGTCCATTTAATAGAAAAGGTGCTGGCTCATTATTTAGCAAGAAGGAGTGAAGGAACTCCAGCAAACACTCAGCAGTTGCAGCCACTCACTCTTCACATGCAATAAAGTTTGCTGCCTCATGTGGGGGATCTCTCCCTCTTTTTGAAGCAGACTTTTTTGGTCCATAATTTATACATTTACCTTACTTGCTTCTGCGTGCGTTGGCCTCCTGCATTTTTTAAAGGCCGGGTATTGAGGGATTTTCTGTCATGCTCTCTTGCTTTGTTCTAATCACGCAATCTGCTGCCATCCCACATACGGGAACACTGGCAAACACAGAGGCCTAACTCATGCCACCTAGCTGGAACAGAAACACACACGGTGCACAGACACACAGACGCTATGTCATACCAACAATAAGTACACACACACACGGAGTGGAAAGCCCACTCTCTTCAGCTAAGATTCCGGGACAACCTGTCTCGTGCCATTGCGTGCATGTTTTTTTTTTTTTACACAAACACACACTAAACTGAGCCACCCATGTGTGTCTCAGCAAGTGGAGGGGTGTCGAATCTTCCTCTCACACCCATGCATGCGGAAGCAGTCTACCTCCTCTGCTCCCTGCGGAGGACACATGGCAGACAAAAATAGCGGAAGGGGGAGAGCCCAAGACAAACCGATTAAAAAAACAGAGAGATAGTTCCTGGATAAAGTTCTACTACTGAAATATTCTCTGTCTTTGCACAACAGCACCCCACACTAAGAAAATTTTTTATAAAATAAACATTCATTATCATTTCAACCACTACAGTATAAATACGCTTCTAATATGTTTATATATTTTAGATAGGATGGAAAAGATGACCTGTATCTGTCAGTAGATAAGAATATAAACTATTATCTTATGCTAGTGTGAGTTGCTTGCTTGGATGCTAGCTATGTATGTAGCTTTGATTTTGAAAACGTTGCAGACTGTAACTCCAGGTTGATTCATTTTTGGCAGCTCAGATGATTTCATGGAAAGTTCTGTGGTTCAAACTAATTAATGTTAAACTTTAACTTTTAACAATAAACCTTATAATTGATGGATAAATGATGATGACCTCAATGTGTCTGCAACAGGGTGAGCACAAAAATTCTAAAATGACCCTAAGATTTAATTTTAAGTTGTTCTTGTTGTTTTTTCTCACTACCTGAAAAGTCGCAAAAACAGAAAAAAAGTAATCAGTTTAACTTATATCGCCTTACTGTAAGTCCACAAAAATAAGAATTTGAAAAACACGATTTAGGAGATTCATAAAAAACAGAGATATCAATTTGAATGAACATTTTTAAACATTCAACATTTTGCCATTTTGATTGTGACACACAGTTCATCACTGTATAATCTAAAAGTAACCTAAGAAATATGAAAAACGCAATGTAGACAGAGATCAGCAGGATTGTGTAACAGTCAGTAAACATTGTGCGGCCATTATGTGTTTATTCGTGTGTTTTTTCATAGTAGAAAACAATACAGGGAAATTAAATAACCACATAAAAAAGGAATGATACCAACATAAAGCAACATCTAAGCGGTGCTAATAGTGAAATGGTTTGTTTCAGAGTTACATGCAGTTGTACAACTCGTACTCAAATACCCTCATACTTATATTGTGGAATAAATCTTTTTTTCATTCTTCTTTTCTAACTCTATGCTGTAAAATAAGCGTGTTAAACTAAATATATTAAATAAAATGCCAGAGACAAATCTCCAGCAATGCAAATCAGCTAGTGTGTGCAAGTGAATATAACAAACTCTTTGAAAATAAAATACAGAGTACAGATTTAAAATACTTTTTTTTTTCAAATCTGTCTACTTTAAAAATTACAGGCCAATGTTTCTTGCCACATTCTGTACAATAACTCATTGTGATGCTTGTCTTTCTCAAAATTATTTTAATCTTTTGCATTTTTGTGTACCTGAGCATTTAGTTACATTATCATTTAATAACTACTGTACTACTATTTATAACTATTATATATATTACATATATAAATATTATAATTATTTACACATTGATTTAGACACCAACCGATATGAATAACTTGCTTTCAATTTTTTTAACAATTCTTTCTTAAATAATGTAAGCTAATATTACCCATCCACATTGTTATACCTAAATGTAATATCTGTTGTGGATCAAAGGTACAATCTGAAAATAAAGAAAACTTAATTACAGACATTACTTGGAATAATAATTTTCACTTTTGAAGTTATTCATCTGAACATAAACGTAGATTCATTTTTCTTACTGTCCGAAGAAAGTTCCTGACAGAGATGCCCCCTCCTCATCTCTTGGTCTTTCTCCCTCTCCCTCCTCCATGTGCTGTCATCTAGATTCCCTCCCTAACATGTAAATTTAGGTCAAGCCACAGTCTCCTCTCCGGGCTTCACAGGAATATGTGGAAATGGATTGTTTCACACCACTTAATCTTATTGGGAGAGAGGGAGGTAAAAGCGAAAAACAACAGGGACTAATGTGGGGGACAAGGGAGAGGAAAGGAGGAAAAAGAGGGAGGAGTGGTTAAAATTACAAAATAGAGAAGGGAAGAAAAGTAGAGTGGAAAGCAAAACAAGAAATAAGAAGGAGTTAATAAGAGGGGGCAGATGGCCAGAAGAGTAACAAAAGTACATATGAGGAGATGAGAAGAAAGGGGAGGGGAGGGGAGGCGATGACAGAGGGATAGGCAGAAGACAACAGGAGGAAGGAGGAGGAGCAGAGAGGAAAAGAAAAGAAAGGAGATGACAGGAGAAAAGAGATGAAGAAAGGAGCATGCCACTCACGTATCATCTCAGTGCTTTTTGCCAGCGTCACAGCTCCCAGTGCTGGCAGCTCGCATACTAACAGACAGGCCATATGGCTTCATTATGAGACACACAAACACAAACCCACACACACAATGCACGGGGACACACCAGCCTCGACCAACTCATAACCATACACACACTTGAACATGCATGCGTGCACACACACACACACACACACACACACACACACACACACACACAAACACTACACACACACACAGGTGCAAACACTTGCAGGGGAAAGAGGAGGTGCGTGACAAATTGAATGAAGGGTGCGAGGAGGAGGATGTAATGGCACGTTGAGTTTTTCTACCTCCAGGGCCTCAGAGGGAGAGCATAGCTGGCCCAATTACTGAGGCTTACATGGACACACACACACACACACACACACACACACACACACACACACACACACACATGCATGTTACATAGTCACGTACACCTATTCTTAGCAATCTGGAAAAACTGGGAGAACATAATCTTCATTACCAGATACAGGTAGAGCAAATATTTGGAATACAGAAGTGCAAATCACGGTATTTATGCAGAAAGAGTAACTCCCCCACCTGGCACACACACACACACACACCCACACACACACACATCAAGTGGACACCAGGGAGGACCATCCTTACTTAGAGCTGTGGAGGTGTTTGGAAAGAAGGGACTGGCTTGATAGGTTGCAGTCACCACTGTGTAAACCACTTGACACACACTACAGTCATTAGTGTCACTATCCAGGGGATGGATGATCCTGGTCATGACTCCCCAGGGGCAGGGCCTGGTGCTCGGTTGGGCCCCTCCCTAGGGGTCTCTGGAGGTGTCCTGGAAGAGGTCTCTTTTGACTGTCTCTGTTAAGCAACCTGCTATGGAGCAGGAACAACTGTAGTTAATGGTAAGGATGTACTTGTTTATTTGGCATGCTGCCGCGCTGCCAGGTATGTATCATTGCATTGCTGGTATTTTACTTAAAGAAGAAAAAAAATACAAGGTTGGAGAAATTTCAAGTCACTAAAAAAGCAAAAAGGTAGTTCCTAAGTGCCTCATTTCCGTGTTTACTACCTTTGCTATGGGCCCATTGATGATTGTTGCTATGGAGACCATTCAACACTACCACCACTGTGCCATATGGCAGTTACTCTTATGACAAATTTACATTACCTCAACTCAATTACCTCACTGTTGTGTTGAGTGCAGAGTGAAAATGTGCATCTGGTGCATTGACTGGTGCTTTTATTTGTAAAGAAAAAACATTTAGTCTTAGGTTTTGTGTATTAAGCCATATTTTATTTTGCCCCTTGTCTTGGTTTTCCTGGTGATAAGGTTGTTTATAAAAATATTTGTAATTTGTAAGTCTGAATAAGGTAGCTAAATGGGTAGCGTTGATTAGTTTCCATGAAACTACAATAATTGATAAACTGGAGTATTTGATAATATATTTGTTAGTAACTTAAAATGTAGCACAAAGTGCAAAATGTACAGTATCCTTAATACAATGTAAATAATTCATTTCAAAATAAACATTTTCATATTGAATTATTGTAACAAAGTGTATGTATTAGCTAGTAAAAATTGTATTTATTTACTGTAAGATGCAAAATATATTGGCCCAATAGTCCAGTGGTCACCAATGCTTTTGCATTGTAATTATAATTTTGTCATTGTAACAAAGAACGATGTTTTATAAAAAAAAAATTCAGGTCTGAAGATGTTAAATAGTAAAGAAAATAACAAATATTAGAAGAATGTCTAAAGAAAATAAATTAAATTGTGTGTCCTCTAATAGGTCATTTTGTGACCCCTCAGATTATTTTGTTACACCTCTGAGTGTCCTGAGCCACAGACTGTGTATAAAACACGCTGACTTCATATAAACTACTTTCATACTGCACAAACAGCACTTTTCAGAGTTGTGTGGAGATTTTCCAAATAGAACTACTTGCTTCTGAAGAGTTCAGCAGAAAATGCCTGGAACGACCATCATTTTTTTGTTTTACCTGAAATAAAAGCTTTGATAGCATTTTATCCATCAGACATATTGTATAAAAAGTTAATATATAAACCTGTACTAAAAAAAAAATGTGTGTGTTATTATACGTTTGAAAATTAGTGAATAAGCTGAGTTGGTCACAGGAAGGTTACACCGCACTGCTGAGTTTCCACAGCTCTCTAGAGCCAGAAATTTTTTTTTTGTGTGCGATATTGTAAATGTGAAGTTCCCCTTGAAGCCCTATATTTCTCTCCCTCTGACTTTAACAACCTCCTGTATGGAAAGATCATCGAAACAAATGCATTTGCTCCTCAGTCTGTTTCTCATATTTTTGTCCCTACAAACACACGATGTTAATGATCCGTAGTTCATGGTGTTTTTAATAACTATTTGATTGGTGCGAGATGATTTACCACTGTTGTCTGTTATTGCTCTTTTTGTAATCATATTCATAGCATATTATTTTGAAATTAACAGGAGAACAAAGTGTTTTTAATAGATTTAACAGAGCCCTGCAGAGCAGCAAGCAGACATTTTCATCAGATGATGTGGTAAGTATGGATTTTTCTGTGGTTTACTATTACAGTATACACTGGTTTATTGAATTCAACTACGCATGTAATCCTGGAATCGCTGACTCCACTTCATTGCAAATCACTTTGTAATTCACTTGACATTATTAGATATCAAGTCATGTGTTATGTCAATATAATGACTTATTTGAATAGCTTGAAAATGTATCAACTGGACATTTTGATGGTGCTGCACAGAATTTGCATTGCGTTTCTGTCTGTGAGTGTACTGGCCTGTGATGCAATAAGGTCGCATTAAGTTCAGTGACATTTAAGTAATGTAAACACACACACACACACACACACACACACAATGCACCCAAGGTGAAGTGTTTATTAGGTCATGCTAACATTTACCTTGTTGTGAAGAAAACGGAATATGAATGCACAGTATATAAATATACTTTCCATTTGTGTGTGGACAGTATATTGTATGTACATTACAGTTCAATTTAAAGGAAAAGAAAGGGCCAAAGCTACCATTGCTTTATCTGCACAGTATAGTCACAAATTATTTGCATTAAAATTCTTTTTACCCAGAAACAGCGCAAACTGAACATTCTGTTTAATTGCTCTCTGTGTTGACAATGGCAAACGCTTTACTGACCCCCTGTTTCTATTGTTCGGGTTAATTCATCTGGGCCAAGTTATAGGAACAGATGAATTGAATCTGATGAAAAGAGAATGGAGCCCTGCAGTCTCAGTCACTACCGGACGGGTGCTCTCATGGTTTTGGATAGGGGGCGGTGCCAGTTGCCAGGATACTGGCCGGATCCAGTCTGGAGGTCCCGCTGTTTTATTGGACAACACGCTTGACCCTCTGGTGACCCCAAATTGGCCCCTGACCTGAGTAGTCACACCTAATCAATGCAGCCATGTACACAATGACTCAGGGAAAGGTTGGTGCTGCCTACCTGCTGGTAGAGACGCAGAGCACTGAGCGGCACTGAGGATCAATATCATACAAAGTGACATCTGCAACCATTTAAAATCGCATTTGGTATAATTACTCTTTGATATGTTGGCATCAGCATGACATGTGGCATCTCAAAAATGTGTTTTAAGTGGTTCCCTACTCCGCTAAGAATTTTGGAACCAGCTAAAGAAACGATGGGAAAATGTTTCATATGTGCTCATTGTACATACAATATGTACATATTCCAGCACATTCTGTATGTGCACATATTCACAGCCCTAATTATTGTTAACGTATAGATCTAAATGTTACCCAGCAATGAGTGGATCAGAAAATGTGTCAATTTACTCAAGGAAAAAACTAACAAGCAAATAAAAACTAGAATGTTTTATCTTCTTTTTTTTTCTTTTAGGGGCCTCCTGCTGTCCTAGTGGTTAAAATGCCTACCACATGACCGCCATGTCCTCGGTTTGATTTTAACAGGGAACCTTTGTTGTCATGCCCCTTTCTTCTGTCTGTATTTTCACCATCAAACTATCCAACAACGACTGGAATGCCTAAAAAATAACCTTAAAAAAACAAAATGTCAAAATGCCGAGAAAAAAAGGAACTCAAAGCAAGAGGCGAAATGATTCAGTTACAGTCTGTGATGTAGGATTGGCTACACATAACTGCATTAATTTACTCCCCAACTTATACAATGCTGTCATTGCTCTCTAGCCATCTGGTTAAGCTGGAAAAGCTAATGATAACTGAGAATTATGGCCTTTCATTCATTGTTTTGGAAAAGAAAAAACTGTATGTTTTAAAGTATATTCCTTGAATGTACAGTTGTTAATACTTTAAAAGACCAAATATAGTGCAAATGTCTGCTGGGCGTGGTACACTGAATGTGAAACCCTGCCTCTCGATCTGGCCTTTCACCAGTCACCAGTCTGTCAGCAAATACAAACCATGCACTAATCCCATGGATTTCTTCATTCTGTAGCCTGACATGAAGAGAAATAGGACGACACGCCCAGTGATCTCTCAGATTGCTTCAGAGTAGCCAGCTGTCCCAGAGAGTTCAGACTGGTGGGACAGACAGGGTGGGCTCTCCAAACAGACACACTTTTTGAAAAACAGCAAAGAAACAAACTTCTAGTTGGTCATCATCACAGGCAGACAATCACCAAGACAGCCTAAAATCAAGTAGTGAATACAGAGTCAAAAGGTGGAGCAAATATTCATGCCAATAAAATGCTGAGATAATAATTGGGTTTAAATGGTTTTCCCTGCTCTATTACATCCCTGATTATATGTGATTGTCTATTGTTAAATCTTGTTTTAGGGACAATTAAACTTTTACAACACTGTAAAAAAGTGCTTCCAATGGCCCTTTTCTAACTCAATTATTCTATACACATTTATATACATTTTTCTTCTACAAATCATTTGTTCTGCTTGCACAACGTGCATGATAACAATACATCATAAAAGCTATCACGACTAATTGAAAGTTGGTGTGGTTGCAGCTATGGTCGACTGCTGGGATAAGTCTGTCCATTTCTCTCCATTCAGTCAGCTGTTGGGTTCTGCTCTGCTCAGTCCACCGCAGTCCCACTCAGCCTGGCTGCTCTTCACACGCTGCTGGCAGTCTGACGCTCAAAAGCTTTGTTTATTTTTGCAAAATCACTATTTAGAAATAATTTTGTAGAACTTCTTTATATAAATAATGAGAGGGCTGTTGAGTCATTACCCATGTTTCCACATAAACCAGATGTGGAGGGTTAAAGTTTGTCAATGATTACTTTGAATTAAAAAAAAGAAATAAAATGTGATCACAATGAATATGATGTAATGAAATGTGGTTTTAATTGCTGCTAGTTTACAATGTTTCATTTCATGTATTTACTCATCACTAAAATAGTTCTATGTGAAAACATTTGCTCATGGTGCTAGCTCAGAGAGCCAGTTAAGGTTCACCATCATGATTCACTTATGGTACAGACCCAAAGAATCATGTTCTGGTGCGCTGCAGAACCTTTTTTGTTGTGGCTCTACACTAATTACAGGAGCTTTCCTGAGCTGGACGGGATAGTTTACTGCACAAAGAAGTTTCCAGTTATTGCGGCTAATAAAGCAGAGTGTGGAATAAGAGGAGAGGAGTTGGCAGAGATCCTCTGGCAGAAATTGAATCTGTTTGGATAAACAAAACATGCACCCAGTGTGGAAAACGCCAGGTGCTCCTCCATATTGACTGCATGCGAAATAACACAGATTTTCAAGGGCCTGGTTAACATCAAGCTTGTTCGTACCTCATCTTTAACATTCAGTAACAACTGACTACATGTTTAGTCACATTCCTTTTTACTACATCAAGTGAGTTGTAACAAATGACATAGCAAAGATGCCACAAAGTATACATAAAACAAGCATTTCTAGTTTCAGACCAGTTTTAAAATCAGTAAGTAAGTCAGTAATATAAAAAAAGCATTGGAGACAATAATACTTTTAACAATTCATTTTTAGACATTGAACGACACTTGTCACTTTAACACAAATAGTTATGTACTCCTGTTTTCCGATTGCACTTCTGTCAGCACTTCTTTAATAAATTATCTCAAATTCAATAAAGAAAAGTATTTTCTTCCACCGTAATTTTTGTGTTCACAAACAACCCCAATATATATATATACAAAGTGACAGACATATGAGGTGAAAGTGTGCTAAGACCTTGCTTTGCACTCAAATTAAAATCCCAACAAATCTGAAAGAGACAGTTGCTTTGATTTATTTTTGACATAAAAACAACTTTTTGCGGCCCACTTATTCTTCCTTTGCCTGTGTTAAGATTTAAAACTACTACGGATATCTTCTGGTTGGGCAGAACTGTTACTGTGGGTGGACTTTTCCTCCACGTATAATTTATCAGCATAAATCAGCCAGCCTATTGGAATGATTAGAAGGTTTGTCTTGGCCACTGAGGCTAGAACCCACCCACCTTGCCAGCTAACCAATCTATTCACCTGACCACAGCACCTCTGTTCACATAAATCTGTTGGACTGCTCTGCTTCTGCCTGCTGGCTCTTTTTACTACATGTGTGTGTTTCTCTGTGTGGTTTTCTGTTCATGTTTATGTATATTCATGCGTGTGTGTTTTTCTTTTGTTATTTGTGTGGAGAGTAAGATTATGACCCAGCCCAGTGTGCCCGTATTGAAACATTTCTTCTAAGAGACGGATTGGAAGTTTCCTGATCCGGGGCGTGCCATGCACATCCATCACAACGGTGGTCTGGTCTCCTGGTGATTTAGGACTTACCAAAGCGGCCCTGCTAGCCGCTGTGCTCTGACCACAGCCGTTTCATCACCCTCCCACCTCCTACTCTTAATATCACTACACAAACAACAAGGAGCTCAGCCCATGCCATTGTATCTTTCTATGTATGTGTTTTATCTAACAGTTTAAGTATAAACTGACTGAAATTGTCAAGTCTGGCACAGCCTGATTTGGTGAATATAATGGAGTTTGTTTGAAAATTGATTTTACTGTAGTATTGTTCAATGGGTGTTTTATGGAAAGTTTGATTTCTAAATTCATTTTCATGTATTTATTCATTTCATTTTATTACAATTTTGTGTTGCATAATAACTAGTTTTCATGTTTTCTGTGTGCTGCCCTAAGAAGCCCCTTTGCAACAATCAAACACCATAAAACTGTAAGTTTGACATAATAATAGCTATTTGACAATTGGATGCGATTTATGTCAGTTTGTTAATATGAAGTGGGAGTGCATATACTCACACATACTTTCTAGAAATAGTGTTTAAATTGAGTCTTTTCAAAGTAAAATCAGTGTAGTGAGAGTACAGTCGAATCGTCCTCGGCTCCAAGCTCTTTTTTTTTTTTTTTTGGAGTGCCGGCTGTCCATTTACACAAAGCGGATTTTGCATCAGCCAGCTTAGAAGTGAGCATTGCTTTGAAGTGCTCTAATCCTTCCTCTACCTTCAGACAACCTTTCCTGATCCACAGCAGAGTCACAGTGCCAGTCAACTGCACAGGCAGGATGGTCCATAACACTTACCCTCACATAGTATGATTATTCTTGTATAAGTATGATTATACTTGAGAGGACATACACGTTCACCTGCAGTATAACACTTAAACATACATGTAACAACACACAACCACGCAGACATACAGTACAGTCTCAACAAAACCAAATTTAGCTGTGTACAGTATGAGTAAGCAATTATTTGGGATTGTACAGGAATAACCCTTTTTCATGCAGCAAATATTCATTAAAGTTCATCTTCCCTTAAAAGGAAGTCCCCTATCTATAAATCAAAAGGGTTACATTTTCTATTTTTTTCTTTTATTTTAATAAAACAATTTAAGGTACAGTTGAACTATTATTTAAAAAAAATAAAATATATAGGAAAGACAGGGAACATTTGTATATTGTGTGGGGCACAAAGTCTTTTTTTCCAATTCTTTTATTAATTTCATGCAGAAATATCCAAATATCTCTTGTGACCACTTGAGGGGTCCTAAGTTTGGGTGCACAGCTTTATGGCGCTACGCTAAAATTGTTCTGCATAGAGTTTTATGTGCTGTGGAAAACATAGTAATGTATGAACACTTCTAAGCAAGCAGTTTCAGCCTGACACTGGTTTACTTATGATGATTTTGCAGTTGTTTTAATTTAAATTTTATTTTACATGTCAGATAATTCTGTAAGTAATGCTTTCTAACTGAGTCACTATTCTAACCAAGGTACCACTGAAGAGGATGAATATATTTAAGCATACATTTACACATGTACACAAATGTATTTTGTAAGTACATTTTGGACTTCCAAATGTCCACATGCGACTACTCACAAGCATACATGTCTACATGCAACTACACACCAAAGCAGGCAGAAATCAGATCCAGCTAAAGGCCTCAAACTCTCGGTGAAACTCCTGCGTTCCATTGAAGAGGCAGAGCTGTCAGAGTGGGTTGCATGACCAAGCTGACAGCCTGCTGTGGGCTGCTTCTCTTTATTTGCCAGACAGATCAGCAATTTTCAATTTCCTCCTTCCTGCACGCTTAAGCCCACACACTACCGAGGACACCCTTCAACAACAAAGGCCAAGTTCTGTGACTGAGAATTATGACTAACAATTGGGACGAGCAGTGGATTATCCAATCGGAACTTCTGTTGTTGGTGGGTGGTCTGCCCCCTTTCATTCTCCTCTCTCTTTGGCTCTGGGTTTTAACCAATCCCCTGCCAGATGGGGTCACTAAAGTCTCACCACCAGCACCCCTATTGGCCGGGGTTGTTCATTGGGTAACGGTGCTGAGAGGAGAACAATGAATGACATCAGTAATACGACTTGCCAAGCCTATGGTGTGTGTGTGCGTTCTGGTCGATATATTTCAATCCAGCTGTTCAGTAATATTGTAGACTCGTGTATAATCCACATTCCTCTTTTGTTGTGCTTGCCCGACCATATGCGTGTATTTTATCGTGTGTGTGTGTGCGTGTGTGTGCTCATTGCCTGCTCATTCCCTGTGCTGGAACCAGACGGTGTATGTTGGCTGCCTCTCTCTCCCTTCTCTGTATACCAGTTCGCTGTCTGAAAGGAATCTCAGGCTTTCAAGGCTCTTTTTGTGAACTGCTCATCAAAGCCTCTGCAAACACTATCCTGCTGTTTTTGAAGTCAATATCCCATTTTTACTTTGGATGAGATCTTTTGGTCATGGCTCTGTGGCTCCCTCTCCTCATTTTTTAAATTATACATGTGCTCCAATGCAAATGGCGCCATTGTTTTAACACACTGATTGCATTGACCATTATGATTGATTTCCATAGCTGGCTTTCTCTTCCATACTTTGTTCTCTCCCCCCCTCCTCATTTTTTCTTTGTGCTGCCTTTGTATTGTACTGAAACCTTCAAGAATAAAGGGAAAACCAGACCAGACCTGACCGTCATGGAAACCCTCCTCAAGGATGGACTTAACATTTGTTATAATTCTCTTAGGACTTTGACTCACTAAACCCTGAAGTCTGCCAAAGTTACTGCATCTTATTATTAACCATGAAAACACACAAACAAACATATAAAGTAGAATTAAATTAAATGCAGTTACATTTAAAAAGTAAAGGAAAATTCTGAGGACAAAAGATTTGACTGTTTTTAATAATTTAATACGGGTCATTATATTGTTAGATTGTGGAACATTTGAGAAAAATGATTCCATAACAATATATTTTTACCCTTTTCTTGACAATTGATCCCCATTATAATGATAAAAACAAAAATTGCCCCACCTATGAATTAGAAATAAAGCTCTGTGCCCACTCCTGGACCACAATCCCAGCATTCCCCTACAGCAGAAGTATAGTCAATATGGTTGAGTTTTCCTCACTTGCTGGGCTCTCTGATGATTTGGCCAGACAGTCAGTGGAAAAGTGGAAAGAAAATCTTTGGGGGGTAAAAAGAAAAACACTGGCAGGACGATGGGGAACGATGGAGCTAGCTTAACCCCATGAACACACAGGCAGTAAGATGACACTTCCCCTCCCATTGAAACGCTGAAGACCGATTTGTCATTCCCCTAATTGGATGTGATTACATTATAACTGGGAGGGAATGAGCCCACTCACTGGCAGGGGTGAATGTGGGTGCTTGATCTACCACAAATTACCTCTTATTGAATAAATTTTCTTTGAATAAAAGTTGGCAGAGAATTCATGTATCATCAAGTAGCATCACCACATTGTTTGGACACAACTGTGACAGTGGGTGGGATAATTTGCTGCTCCCAAACAAAAGAACACAACAAAATATGAGGCTGATGTTTACCTTAAATGAACGCAGTTATGATGAAGCAGCATCATCCCTACGTAGTCATTAATTAGGCCTGCTTGTTCTGTATGTTGAAAAATGCACAAAATCTTTGTTGTCCTGTCTGGCCCAGAATGATACATGCTGCACAATATGACCCTGGTTTTCTCTCAATTATAGCACTATAGCAACTGAAATCACTTATATCAAAGAAGCACCTTTTATTCACTTTTTCTTTTGTTTTTACAATTTACTACATCACAGTCAAAAATGTCACTGTCTTGTTCAAGCAGATTTCAAATGGTGACATAAGTGGACTCATATTGTTCCTGGTTTTTGCTAAAAGTCTGTTGGAGGATATTGAGTGTTTTTTAGTTTATACCCATTCAAAGACCATTGCATCACCACAAACACAGCCACAGTATAGCACAAAGGGGTCCAGCTAACAAGACAATTGCTTACAGCATATTTTGTTAGCATGCAAAGCTTAAAATAATAACACCACGCTGGGCGTGATAGATTGAATTTTAGTTGAGAAAATATCATTTGAAACTCAAGTAAAAGTTGCTGAATAACAGATCAAAATAACCGGCAGCCTCAGTCAAACTTGTACTGGTCGATGCTACCTCAGTACACAAGGCTCTTGGTAGTCCGGATGGTTGGAGCAGGCACCGTCAGTTACTATCACAGTTAAACTGTCATCATAAAACCTCAACTCTTTCCTGGCAAATAAAAGAAAGCATTTCTGTGTCGGATGCGTCTGTCAGAGGCACTTTTCTCATCTGCTGTAATAGATGAGGAGAGGATGATAAGGAGGAAAGGAAAGTATCAGGTAAGCAATTAAACCGAAGCGCCCTCTTGTCATCCTCTTCTCATCTCCTTCAGTTCTTTCTCCTCCTCCTCCTCCTCTTCCTCCTCCTCTGTGCTGCTCAGCATTCATTAGGCCTGGCTTCCCCAAACACTGTTTTATCTACAGGAAACTTTACTGTGTTGAACTCCTGATCACCCTGATAAACCGCCGGGCTAATTAAACAGAGGCTCATACAATGTGTTCCTGCATGTTTATATGCATATTTATGTGTGTACGTGCGTGTGTAATCCATGGAGTGTGTCTCTTTATCTCCTCTCCAGCTCCTCTCCCCTTCTCTCTCTCTCCTTGTCTGATGGTCTCAGGGAAATGATGCTGAATGCTGAATGCTGAAAATATGGCACACGCTGAAAGCAGCATTTAAATCTTGACAGTGGCTGGGATTAGCTAGGTAACGCGGAGGACAGCTTGGGAAAAACAAGTT
Source organism: Nannoperca obscura (assembly GCA_036024295.1). NCBI lineage: Eukaryota > Metazoa > Chordata > Actinopteri > Centrarchiformes > Percichthyidae > Nannoperca > Nannoperca obscura. Next base: position 44,762 of record JAVQJL010070693.1, read on the forward strand.
GGAGAGGTGAACTTGAGGACAGTGAGGCGGAGGAGGAAGATTTGGGATTTTGGGCGCATGGAATAATGGGACAAATTTCAGCCCTAAGTTTCATAATTATCCCCAAAACTATCTCCAGGTTTTTTTTAAGTTTCGCTTTGAAGTTTTTCCACTTTTAATGATTGTCAAGATTTTTTCAACATCCTCCCACCCCAAACTACAGCTCAAATGGCCTAAAGTTTTGAAGTCCTCTCGTGGCCTTTTTGTGTGCCATCATTATCTGGTTTCTGAAAAAGACACCAAAGTGACTTACAAAAACACTTGAAGGAAAGTTTTGCTGCCTTTAATGTTCTACTTCTTCTCCCTCTTTTTTAATCAGCTTACATGTGCTGTGCTAAAAGCAAACATGATCCCGGTTCCGTCTTCGTCCCCTGCTATCGCCTTCGGACTGCAGCCTACTAAATCCTAATCCTCTCTCCTATGAGTCTTCTGCAAACCTCGACTTGATGAACATGTCTCTGTAGGCCTCCTCTTTGGTCCAGAGAGAGAATGAGGAGGAGAGAAAACGTGAGCGGGAGAAAGACTGAGAAAGAGAGTGGGGGAGAGAAAAACTTCCCAATTAAGCAGCACTTCAAGAAAAGCACAGTCTGACATGAACATGTGCACACAAGGGCAAGGATGCACATACAACACATACACCGAGCTCCATGATGGACTTGTGGGTCCTTTGTCAGGCAGAAAAAGGAAACAGGAGGTTACACCATATGCTTGTGTGTGCATTGCATATGCATAGCTTAATGTTTTATGTATGAGCTGTTATGCAATCTCTGTCAAAGCCCTACAGTGAGGCTGCATTTCTATGCAGACAGCATAGGCGTTTTTTTCAATTCATTTTCCAGGCTTTGCATTGACATATACTGATATATATTCCATCATGTCACTCACAGCAGAGATGTAAGCTTAAGTGGTATGAATGAAGGGCAATCCAAGCTCAACTCAACTGACACATGTTTATAGCCAGAAGTAGAGGCATGATCTTTCAGAGGAATAATGATTCATCATCTGATGCTTTTCAGTAAATACAGCATGGTTGTAAGGGCTTTAAAATCACACACTGGAAATCAAAAGGTAGTTAATCAAACTTTGTATTAATTTTTATTCCACATCAGTGGTCCCAGTCCTATACTAATGTGGCCAAATTTCCATTTTTATAAAATTAGACTTTTGATACTGCTGGTTGTTATTTTTGCAGAGATTTGTATGGAGCTCAATGTGAGTCACCCTGTACTGTATTTCTCTGGAGCCTTCCTAAATGTTCCCCCTATAAAGCCTAACTACTGTTTTTCTTTGCAGATGCAGTTAGTTAAGATTATGTTTTGTTTTAGAGCAGGTTTCACCTTGTTAGCAGATTATTGTCTTATTTTAGGGATTTTAAAACCTCATACTACACTCTGATCAGCTTGTTACAATATTTCTTCCATTGTTCGTTTCTCTAAATTTCTTCTTTCCATCTCAAGGCGGACAGCTGAGATGAAACGTTATTGTTTCATAGCTATTGTTTCATCTCAGCTGTCTTTGAGCGAAACAGTAAACCATCTCTGTTGAGAGCATGATGTATTAAGGAGAACTGGATACCGCCTTTAAAGATGGCTCACTATTAACTTCTATGAAAATTGCTCACTGGAAGCACATACACTTAAAATCCTCTGCGGGCTTCCTCACATTTTCTGTAAACATTGTGTCTACGCATCCGGTGTTGCTTTGTCCAGGAAACTACCAATGCCTGGAATTATATAATGTTTTCTTTACCACTAGGTACTCTGGAGTTTTCATTGTAAACATACACTTGTGGGTTACACTGATTGTACTGTGTGTATCACATGTGTCAAACTCAAGGCCCCCGGGCCAAACCCAGCCAGGCACCACATTTTATGTAAGAGGATGCAAAGAATATAATTTGCGCAATACAATTCTAAGCTTTGTTATAGAAGTGTATGCATGCATGAGAATGCTTCCCGATTTTGTTATCCGTGCACTGAATCTAGCTGCTAGGTGTCAGTATATGCTTGATAGCGTCTCAATATCCTAGTATAGCCTCTTCCAGCAGTGGCACTCTAGTCCAGTGGTTGTAGCTAAAAATGTTAATAGTAGCAGCCTAGCAAAATGTCCAAGAAAAAGTTGACGCAGAGGGAAGGCAATTTAATGGAAGATAAGATGTTTGTGCTTAATGGTATGTCTTGTATACTAACCAGATATAGGGTATTAACAATGTGATTGATCCATTGATTAGGATGATATGT
>JAVQJL010070698.1:0-14158 GCA_036024295.1 Nannoperca obscura
GAAAACAACAAGATATCGTATCGAATAATGAGTGCTGGTGATGAATCACAAGTGCTATAGGTAAGTACATCACTGTCAGTGGCAAAAGCAAAAAGAGCATTAAATTCAGAACCAGATTATTTCCGTTCATTATCAATCACAGTACAATCAAGCTAGACAACAATTCAAATATAATATATCACACGATATACTGTACTTTAAGTCTCAATATAAAATCTGTGCCATTGGACAGCTGTGAAATAGTTGCAGAAAAACAAAGAGTTGTTCGGTGTAAACAGAGCCCACTCTGAACACCTGGCGTGAAGCTGCTCATTAACTTTGTACCCGAGACTGTCCCAAGGGTGGACACGCTTTCATGTGAGCTTTGGCCAGTATATGTAATGTGTTACAGCGCTGGTGTTATATACAGATAAAGCACAGACTTTACAAACAGCACTGAGCAGCTGTGAACAGATCAGTCCATGATACAAGTGTGCTGCCTCTTTATGTCCCTAAAATAGATACATAAAGGAAAAGCCCTCATCTACCTTTAATGTTGGGAGTCGGAAGGTAGCCGAAACTTTACTAGGCCTCTCAGTTCATGGTTCAACCACTTTGAGCTTTGTTTCCACTTTTTCTTTACATCATATCTGGAACCATCCTTTTTATTATGCTTTGGGAGAGATGCAACACAATACATTTAGCCTCTGCCAATGTTCTTCCCCCACCAAAAGAACATTTTCTAAATCTATCTTCAGATAACTTAAGCTGACCTCACTGGCAGTGTCAGAACTTCCTTAGTGGCTTTACAGTAAAGACCTACCACTATATTCACATGAAAATGCTTATGCAATGCAAAATGTTATTTTGAAGCACACATGCAGGATGTGTTGAGTTAGTAAGAAATTAAGCAGAACAACAGTGTTCTGACAGCAGTGTTGTCGCCACAGCCGTCATTCAGTTCGAGTTACATCTGTCAAAATGTGTTTTTATAAGGCATCAGCATGTACAGGAGATTGCTGTGCAGGTGAAAATGTACACCTCATTGAGTTTAGTAGAAGTGCTAGAATAATGCTGCTCATGTCTTTTGTGTTGTACACAACCACTCTTCTAACAGACTCTCAACTGACATTTGAACATTTTCTTACAGCTAGAAATGGAGGACGAAGATACGATTGATGTGTTCCAACAGCAAACCGGTGGCTCTTCTCTTTAAAGACAGTTTCCTACGAACATCCCTACCTCCCCTTTTCATCCCTGAACATGCCCAGTCTTCAAATGACCAGTGTTGATACCATCCAGTGGAATACTTTTACAAAATGCTCAAAGTCAGCAGCACAGTTGGTGTAGATAGGTTCACACTGTCATTCGTATGTTAACATGTCTGAACTGCACAGTGTAGACAACATGTAGGCTGCAGTCTAGTGAGCTAAATAAATTAAAAGCTTATCATGACTTTCTTTTTGTTTATTTTCTTTTTTTGGGGGGATATTTTTCCTGGAACATTTGGAAAAAACATCTTAGTTTATTTCTTTTTTTTTTGTTGTTTTATACTTATGTCATTGAGGTTTCGATTCAGATGGAATTTTGTTTTGTCAAGTAAGCCTGCGTTTTAAATTTGCATCTGTTATGAAAATGTATTGGAATAAATTGAGTCTTTTTTTTTTAACATATGTCTCTGTTGTTTGTTTTATGTAATACTTTAGGAGTCTAAACCAGCAGATATCATCAGAACTAGTAAGTAAAATGCTAATTTACACTGTGTATTTGGTTTCTTAGCCTGCAACAGTAAACTGCTTAACTAGAGATGTGTATAACAAAGGAAAAAGGTCCTTTTTAAGAGTTGATCTAAGATGGTTTTTCATTTAGTTTTAATTGGTAATGTATTGCTTTAAATATCTACAAAGGTTAGAAAGCCTTGCACTTGAATAACACAGAGCAAAAACTATATCAGTCAGGTTTATTGCCACGTAAATTTTCAGTGACGGTGACATTTGGCATCGAAAAGAAAATTTGTCTTTGAGAACATAACCTGAACTTTATATTAATGCATTCTGATGTGGTTTCCAATGACCGTGTTCAGACTTTTTCTTCATGTCACTCTTTTTCGCAGTAACCGGTTGTTGTTTCTCGATGGCAGTTTTTCTGTTTCAACTTTGTCACTGTTTTGGCGTGGAGAAGAGGGGTTTGAGTGGAGGGGCAAGGGGATCGTGACTGACGTATAATCTGCACACTAGGGTAGTATAATTTTTAGATGATGTATTCTTGAGTAAGATTAAATTAAACAAAAGCTGTTTTTTACATGCTGAAAACTGATGGTGGACTTCTGGGTCAACATCACATCTAGAACGTGCATGTCATGTAAATAAAATGTCCAATCGCAGCCTTGATTAATGTGGCAGAATCCAGTCATAGGCTGTAGAAACGCCCTCTCCACAATGGTTTCTGTCGCACCCGCACTTCAAACTAGGGATCGATTTAGGAGTACCACCCAGAAATAAGCAGAGAAAGACCGGAAATACGGCGTTTTTGCCTCCAAATTACACTCTAAATGTGTCATTTTTGGTGAAATACGGGGCCACGAAGAACACACCATTAACCGTAAATGATGTAGTCCTTAAATAATTTATTTAAATACGATTTAATTTAACTTTGATATCATCCTAAAAATCGCCAAAACCTTTATTTGCCAGGTTAACCTTTTATTTTGAAATCTTGACCGGAAGTGCGGCATCTCCTGGTTAGTTTGACAGTGATCCAGTCAGACTGGAGGCAGGTTGATTATTGGGAACCACCGGCTAAGATAGACAATGATGAGGCGGTGAAGTGCTGCTAATGAAAGTGTAATTCGCGTGTATCCTGTTAGATTTATAAATATTTTACGCTTTCTTGTGCAAAAAATGACGACGACCACGACATATCAAGGGATGGAGCCCGGTTCTAAAAGCAGTTCCAGGTAAAAGGCGTCGTTCAGACCGTTCCATAACCCGTTAGCCACCATGAAACCAACACGTCCAACATCCTCTGATGTAAAGCTCAACGCTACATTGGTCAATGTACCATTTTCAAGACATTTTTTCTTCTGACCAAGTCCCGTAATTGTTACTTAACCGCTTAGGAATGGTTGCAACAAAGCACGGGATGACGATGTTAGCGTAAAGCCCGGTAACGTTAGGCTACCACACCTTCCCGTTTTGTCTTGTTGGGATGGACCGTTCCCATCTTTTAACGTTAGCTAGCAAATGGATAGCACACATGTACCCTCCCTTTTGTAGAAGCTGCTTAGCTAGCAAGTGCAGACCAGGCGGCTCGGTACCAAACGATGGTGTTTAATATAGGCCTTTTACAGTGGCGTGCGTTCAGATTTTGTCATTACTTTTTCGTGTTTATTGTCTGACGTGGAAATATTGACCAGATCTGCCGTTCCAGTTGGGTGGGGTCCCTGTGGATTTCAGATCAGTTATCATGATCAGTGAGGTACAATAAGACATCCTCTAGTCTGCCCTGCATATGGCCTCATTTAGGCGATGGCCATGTTACAGCTGGCTACACCTGACAATAACACCGATCTACATGTATATTCTTTCAACATGGAGATGCATTCAAAAGAATCAACATCCGCTGATATTCCATTGACAACAAAACTGCAATAATGAATATTTAAAATCCACAATGTTTTAATGAATGATTGAGTTTTCAGTAAGTTGTGTAATTGTAAATTGTGACAATAACAATGTGAGGAATACAAAAATACAGTAGACCAATGCACTTACCACAGTGTGAAAGCACTATCTAGTGTTACCTGATGTGTTGTCTGTTTATTAGACTCAGCTAGTTATAAACTGTCTAATCGAACTAATCTAATCGAACAGCCCTACAATAAGTCCTACCCTCATAAAGGTCCTATTGTGGCGCTGTATTGCATAATACTGAAAGATGTTTTTAATATGTACTTTACCCTTGTTTGACAAATTATCAAACAGCTAATAACTGTATATATGAGGTGACCTTTTTATCAGAGACCAGCTGGTCTTTCCTCGCCACATTTAGCTGCCCAGACAGTGCAAAAATACTCTGTACTTTGATGAGTTAAAATTGAAATTCATCACACGAGTGTGTGATTGAACAATACTTTCTTCTTGATCGCTTTCTATACACCCCTATTCTGAACCTCAGCATTTACATACATCATTTTTTGAAATCTGTAATTTTAGAATGGAGAGATGACCCTCTGGAAAGATCAGGCAGTATGATCCAGCTTTCAGTAACAGTGTTGACCATGTCTCTTTTTCCCAGAGTGTTGCGCCCTCCCGGTGGAGGCTCCAACATTTCACTTGGTGCAGATGAGGAGAAACCTCCTGTCCGGAAAAACAAGATGGCCTCCAGTGTTTTTGCTGAGCCAGAGGACCCCTATGCTAATCGAAGGAACAACCCACCAGGTACAATCAAGCTCATCTACAAACGTTTGGTGCTTTAGTGTAAAAACCTGTAACTTAATATCTCATAGCCATCTTTTTAAAAGCTGACCACAACATGTGTTGGTGGTTGACACAACAAACAAAACACCACCAGAACCAGTTCTCACTGCACGTTTTTCTCTTGCTGCTTGACCAAACTGATGCCAGGTTCCTCAAAACTTCAGACAGCTGAATACAAAAGAATAACATTTGCTGTCTCCAGTGGGGCTACTTGACATAACAAAATGGGTTTCAGTGCCCAAATGATGACTTGATTTGTCTTTTAGACTGACATTAGATATTCAATCAGTTGTGTTTTTCTACTAATCAGGATCTTCTTAATCTTGCAGAGATCTGAAATAGTCGTGTAATTGAGCTTGCGTCCTTGTCCTAGTTTTATTGCCCTTTACTAGCTGGTAAATGTCACATCAAAATGTTTATAGAAGAGGAAATGAAACATAATAGGAAGTACATGTGATTCTATGTATGCATTTTCTTGTAGTTCAGTGGTTTCCGATTTATTTTTAACCATTTTTGTAGATTTTCCCTGCTGATAAAGAGGTCTGGCGTCCACGACAGATAGCGAAAAGCCACAATCCAAGTAGCTTTCAATGTACTGAATTTTATTAGCTCAGGTCTGGTTCCCAGTGACAACGGGCTTTGCTTTGCCATTTTGCCATGTTTAAATTTGCAATTTGAAAATGTGTATATACATTTAGTATATTTTTTATATGCACTGAATTATTTTAATATAAAATGGGTGTACAGCTGGTCGTCCACTGGTCAGTGGTCCATTCCCCACCTCCTTTTGTCCACATGCTGAAGTGTCCATGGGCAAGATACTGAAACCCCATATTGCTCCTCGATTCTCGGCCAGCACCCTGCGCGGTAGTGTGTGTGTGTGTGTGTGTGCGTGAATGTGGGGCAAAAACCTTGTAAAGTGCTTTGGATAAAAGTGTGTTACAATGCTGTAATGCTTCTTTTAATATTTATCTAGTGGTTAGGGAAAATGTAATGAGCTGTTCTTTCAGTGCACTCACTCCAGTACAGTATAATGGACGTTTTTACACGACAAAACGAATGTACAGAGGAATGAGAAACAGCAGTGTTAACAGCTGTTAAAAGTTTTTACTACTTGTCATTTGGGAAAATGTCCAAAAGTCCACAGATTTGGTGTGACTGTGAAAACTCCATAGCAGCTGTCGAGTTGGAAGTGTTTTGGCAGCTTAAACTACAGCTGGCTGTCCCAGAATCTAATCAGAGGAAGGGTGGACTGTAACATTTAAGTCCCAGTACTTTTCTATCACTGGTGTGTTCAAAGTTGGATGACATTGTGAAGGCATCAGTCTGTAGTATCACCAAGACACTGGTTTGTCAACCAAAAAGCCTACATTGGGGACTTTTGAGTTGCCATTCAAATGGGAAAATGGCCAGTTGAGGGATGTTTGCAGTGGCAAGACAAAATCTTTCACGTGTTTTACCCATATATCACACCTTTTTAACAAATGTTTATGAATGCAGGGTATCTGAAATACCAACAATGCATATTTTTATTTAAGGCCCAATTCTGAATTCAAAAAGGAAGCTGTTAAAAGTAATTAGATTAATTTCCTAACATAAATATTATTATTAATAGTAATAATAATGACAATATTTTATTGTGGATGTTTCTTGAGAGAAATAAATTGGCTAACAAAAACAAAAATATTTCTTTCTAATAAAGAAAATCTTGTTTTAGTCTTCTCTGTAACAAACATGATAACACCTACAGGATATATAAATTAAAGTCTATGTGATCACAAGCTAAAAGCATATTGAAGCTTTCACACATTCCCCCCTGACATTTCCTTCTTCCTCCTTTGGCTTCTCACATTCAGCGAGTCAGTGACCAAATTAAGCCTATGCAGTCTTAACTTTTTTATTTTTCAACAAGCCGTTTCCTCATAGTCACTAGAGTGCTTTTCTCACTGTTTTGAAAGCTAATGTTTTTAAATAAAGTATATAATATATAATCAGTATATAATTCAAAAATGTAATGTAAAACACCAGTACTCAAACAATAACTAAGAAAAGTACGAAAGAAAACACATGCAAATAGACAAAACCAAGTAAATTAAAACATATATATTTTATGCTGAAAAGTGAGTGACAACTAAATAAAGAAGCACTGAAAATGAAATCAAAGCAATAGAGCCTAGAGTACTGAGGGAAAATGCTTACACAGCACGTTGTGGCTGCAAATTCTTCTTATAAATGAATCCGTATGAACAGAGTAATTCTAAGAACAACATTTCATATGAAAGTGAAAGTTCCAAAATGTAGACGGAAATGTGTCGGCATGACTTCCTTAAAAAGAAAAGTCATGGCATAATGTGGGCCCTCAGGACAGGCCATTATATGAGTGGACCCGTTGTTCTTCTGACCTTAATTTCCTCATGTTGCTTTTCAATTCCTGTGTTGAACTTTAAACACAAGAGCCCCATTTATGTTTAAAAAATAGCTGGGAAAGTCCACTCTCCCTGTGATAATGCTGACACGATGCTCTAGCATTTATAATTAATCTGTAATACTTGGATGAACTTTAAGTGCTCTTCATGTTTACTTTGACTATGAGGATTGGAGCCAGCTACAACAGCTGCATTTCCTGTTATCATCTGATGACCAAAAACATCATGCTGATGGAGATCAAGCTTAAATGTTAATGTTGCACATTTTTATTTAGTGTCAACTGTCAATTGTGTACTTGTAATAAACCATTTTGCTTATTATATTTAAACCTAATTATGCGCCTGAATTCTGCCGTAGTCTTGGTTTTCAAAAAATGTAATCTATGTACTTTAATTATGAGTTTGCTAGTGTTCTAATTTGTAAGGGTGCGGGCCTTCTCTGATGATACCCGACTAATCTGCATGTGAACAGCATTCTTTGCCAACGCAAACACATATATCATTTAGTTGTATCATATGTGTTTAGTTCAAAACAATTTCACTTAACTTTCATTTTTATAAAAGGTTTTATAAAAGTGAAATATAATATCATTTTAAATCTTAAAATTAAGATCTAAAGTACTAAATAATAATAATTAGTATAAATGGGCCAATAAACAGGAGCAGTAAGTCGATCATACATCAATCAGATCAAACATTCCCAGGTTTGCCAAACTTCTTTTGGAAGAGATGCAGTGCAATGTTGTAATGGTCTGACATACTGTATGTCAACATGGCATTTGTCTCTATTTAACAAATCTGAAAATTTACCACCAGATTATTCGTTGCACCTCCTGTGTGAAGGCCGATCATTCTGAGCCATTATGTCTCCTTGTTTTTCCAGGTGGGAAGCCCACAGGTGTGCTGTGTGGTGAGCCGTCAGCCCCACTCAGGAGAGGAGGAAATCCCAGCACCAACCACTCTGCAGACGCCCCCGCCACAGTAAGATTATTCCTCAGATCACGAGTTCCCGTGTGGTGGGAAGAAATGAATTGAAACCTTAGAGCAGACAGACAGATAGGGAAGCAACTAAAGTCCAAATCCTTCTTTCCTTAACATCTAAGAAAGGTAGCTTGTGTATCAATTAGTCATTCAGTCTTGCATGTTTATCCATCAAGACTGATGATGCAGTACAGAATTACCTGTTTTGTAATCTGTGAAGGCTAATAAAATACTTAATACTTCGTTTCTGCTTGTTTTTTTAGGATGGAGAAAATTCTGTACGCGATAATGGTAAGAACTTGTTTTTTCTGGACATATCACCCATTCTTACTTCCTACAGCCTATATGTTATGCACATTTCTACAGTGATTTTTAACATTATGGGTACAACACCTGTGCTTAAATGAAAAGAAAGGAGGAAAAAGGATCAAATGAGGAGAATCCTCCAGCAAACCCTGAAACCAGCAGTCCAATATTACAAAGAACAGATTTGTGATCTCATAATATTGTGAACATACAGTTAGGTCCATAAGTATTAGGACAGTGATGCATCGTTTGGAATTTTGCCTCTGTAAAACCACCACAATGGATGTGAAACGAAACAATGAAGAAGTGATAGAAGTGTAGACTTTCCGCTTTAATTGAACAAATCTTCACATTAACCGTTTAGGAATTACAGACGTTTTTATACGTAGTCCCTCGATTTTCAGGTTCAAAAGCAATTGGACAAACTAACATAATTATAAATATAAGTATTATTTTTAATACTTGGTTAATAATCCTTTGCAGTCAATGACTGTCTGAAGTCTGGAACCCTTGACATTACCAAGTGCTGAGTTTTCTCCTTTGAGATTCTTTGCCAGGCTTTTACCGCCTTCAGTTGCTGCTTGTTTGTGGGTCTTTCTGCCTTCAGTTTCATTTTCAGTATGTGTACAACATGCTTTATTAGGTCAAGGTCAGGTGACTGACTAAGCCATTGAAGAATATTGCATTGCTTTGCCTTGAAAAGCTCTTGGGTTGCTTTCGCAGTATGTTATTGATCATTATCCAGATGTACGTTGAAGCTCCGTCCTATCGGTTTTGCAGCATTTGTCTGAATCTGAGCAGACAGCATAGTCCTGTACACGTCCGAATCCATCCTGCTACTTTTATCAGCTATCACATCATCAATAAACACCAGTGACCCAGTTCCACTGGCAGCCATAACACTACCTCCACCATGTTTGACAGACGACATGGTATGCTTTGGATCATGAGCTGTTCCTTTCTTCCTTCATACTCTTCTCTCCCCATCATTCTGGTACAAGTTCATCTTGGTTTCATCTGTCCAAAGAACCTTGTTCCAGATTTGTCTTTTTAAGATGTTTTCTGGCAAAATCAAGTCTGGCCTTTCTGTTCTTGAGCGTTACCAGTTGATTGCACCTTGTGGTAAACCGTATGTATTTACATTTATGAAGGTGTCACTTGAGTTTAGACTTTGACAATGATCTGCCTGCCTCCTCAAGAGTGTTCTTGACTTTGCTAAATGTTGTTTTTCTTTAACAATGAAAGAATTCTGCCATCATTCACTGTCTCCAGTGGTCTTCCAGGCATTTTGGTGTTGCTGAGCTCACCAGTGCATTCTTGCTTTTTAAGAAACAAAACAAAAAGTGTGTCACTGTCCAAGTACTTATGGACCTAACTGTATCACGCATGTACAAAGGTTAAGTGCACCAACAGTATACAGTCAAGAAACACTACCCTCCTTCAATCCAATGTTTTTATTTACCAGGGCCTAAATAACATTTGTGTCATCGTCACCAACTTCTATAAACCGATAAATAACCTCAGGGGACAACAAACAAAACAAGTACATCCTTCCTACATCCATCACCTACTTCCATCACCAAGAAATGTCAACTACCACTATAAAAGCAGAACTTTTGGCTGTCTGATGTTCTGGAGCACTCTGGTGTGTCTGCTTACTACTAACTCATAATCATGTGACTCTCTGCCCGTTCAGAAAACAACGCTCCTGAGCCTGAAGCAGTTCCAGGGCCACAGCAGGAGGAGGCCCCTCCAGCTGATGAGTCCACTGCAGGACTACCGTCCGGCCGCAGGAATCCCCCTGGGGGCAAGTCCAGCCTCATCCTGGGTTGAATCCCAGCCAACCTTCCCACCCTTACATCCGCTCGTCTCTGAACTCATCTTTTTTTTTTTTTTCAAACAAGGATCCCCAGCCCATTTGTCTTTACTGCAGGAATCCTACCTGATGTCCAGTTGACACCGGTGTCCTCCACATCCCCAAGTGCATTGTTTTGATACCTCTTTTTTGAAAACTGTTTTGTACTGTTTTTATTGTTTATTTGTTTTGACAGAAGCACTTTATGTATTTCTAATTACATGGTTCAAAGTCTGCCTTTGTCCCTGTAATGCATTAAACCTGACAGGAAGGGTACAAGGATCACATTTCTCATATCAACCAATGGTAAATCACCCCCCCCCCCCCCAACTTTATTACGACAGCACAAGCTGTAGGTGATGATACAAGCAGTTTCTAGTACACAAGCAACAAAAACAAGCTGTCACTTTTGCACTGTGTTACGTTTTGACCTGTCTTGCATGCTCGTCTGGTCTGTAATGTATGAATGTGAGAAGAAACATAACTGTGAAATTTTTAAAATGTTTTAATTTAACCTGTTTTTTAGTTTTATGTGGAATAATTATTGTATTGTTGCATGAAGTTGGAATCTTAATACTGATTATATTATTATTATCCACATAGGAGCCACATCAATTACTGTCATTGTGATCTCAAGGATTGCAAACATTTGTCTTCAGATGAGTACTGTAGGTCCCATGTCACGTACCAGAATTGGAATAAGCCTTTTTTATATTGTAGTCACTAACCGTAGATTATTGTAACCTCAGTCGCGGTTTTGAGTGCCCCGTGTTTTTATAAGTCAAATTTACTCTAAAATACAGTGTGCCTGTTTGTGTGTTAGGCTACAACATCAAACATGGTTGGGTTTTTTCCAATTGCTTTCTACCAGTAAAATCAATACCTGTTTGTTTTTTTCTTCCTTCATTGCAAGTTAATGGAATGTTGTTGGTCCTGACACTTGTGTTTCTGGTAAACCCATCCTAGATTTGACAAGTGACCTTATGACTGCTCTGCCTTTTTTCTCTGTTTTACCCCCTTATCCGTCTGTTAATGATCACGCTCACTGCAAATGTAGTACCGTCTTTTTTTTCTACATTTCATGTCACATTATTTAAACCAAAATTCCAACTCCCTCCTGCTTCTGTCTTGAGTCACACGTGTGGCTGAGGTGTCAGCCAGCTGTCATGAAACATAAACCTACATTTCAGGAACGTGAAATGTACATTTTTAACACGAGTTATGATGCAAGATGTGTCCGTTTGCATCCTATCCCAATTCCTGTTGCTGGATGTAAGTCAGTGTAAGTCACTGAAATTTTAAGAATGAACATTAAAAATCAGTTTTGTCCATGGGTTGTATTTGCTGTGTGTATTATTTGACTTGGAAAAGAGTATTGCCACTGTTGCGGTTACGATCATTGCTCTGCTTTCAAGTTCATCAAGGCAGTTTGACTGACTCAGACCGCCTCGGAGAAACTTAAACTTTAAAAAAAAACGTATTCAAAATTTTGAATTAAAAAGTGCCCTTTAGTATCTGAGAAAAACACTGGCAAATATGTATAACGAGGAAAAGTAGGGGAGGTCACGTAGGTGGATCACATACCTACAACTAGACGTGCAGTCATAATGAAAGTGAAAGAAGGGAACTGGGTCAACCATCGACGCCGCAGCTTAAATCAGACGAGCGACTCTTCGGACAAGAGACGTCGCGGATTCTTTGTAGAGGAGCGTGTACGGTGAGTTTGACGTGTAACATAGCCTAATACTACGTACTGTAGTATAATGAACATACGCGTGTTCGTTATTCAACGAGTGTCCGTTCATGCTGGTAGTTTTCTGATGAGTGTATGCGTCTGTAACTGTCGACGAGGTGTTTCACACAGTCGGTCTGCGGGGAAACGGCTGGACTCCGTCTAAAGTGCAGCCTTCCCGCTGTGCTTTAGTGAGCACACGCCGTGCTCCAGCTACAGGTTGACGGTGCTTTCTCGTTTAGAGCATTGTTGGTTATACAACGTTTAAATGTTCAACTGTTTTCATCCACAGCGCGCGCGCGCAACCCCAGCTTTGTCTGTCACGTAGACGTAAACATGCAAATAAGTTGTGATTAAAAAATGTCAAATTGCTGGAACTGTTTATCATTGTTGGTATCTGAGCATGATGTTTCATTTTTATTTAAACTCAGCACACTTTCTTTACACTAATTGCTTGTGGGCTATTGTGATTTCACTTTCACATTCACCATCCAAAGTGAAAAAAAATGCATCTTGAGGCAGTTTGGGCTACCGGAAGTCTGGTTGTCCTGAAATAATAACCACATATACTGCTGATATCTGTTCTCTTTCAAAGAGATTACGTATTGTGCCACAGACTACTTGATTCTGCACAAATCGTTGCAGTGTCCTCGTTTTTATAACTAATGATGTCGTTGAAGTTAATTTAAGGATCAGTTCGTGTAGAACACTCGCAGGCACCGCATGGCACATGATCAGACACAATTGCTGTTGACGTACTTTCAACAGAGGGAAACATAAATGAATGCAGCATATTTAATGAGATAGTCAGCCCCCATAATTGTAAAAAAACAAACAAAAAAACCCCATGTAAATTACGGGGTCCTAGACACCAAATAAAAAGTCCCAGTTAAACTTTGGCGGTTAATGTGGGCAGCCTCCTACTGTAACTGTAATATTTCTGACATGGGTGGCAGCAAATTAAAAGAGTGAGTGCTTTGCTGGTAGAAAAGTGCACATTTGTGTAAAACACCTCTTCTGTCCTTCACTGTTTGTGTTAATATCAGTCAATTAAGGCTCTCTGGAGGAGTTGAAATGGAGGATGCAAGTGATCCATAGGCTCCTGATTGATGATGTGAGTGTGTCATCATCTGTCTGTGTGGTTGAAGAGTTTTGACAGAGGCAAAGTTGCACAATGGTATAATGTTGAAAGTGGAGACTGACTGACGGCTTTTCTGACTAAAATGCTCACATTTGCTCTTCCTCAGGAAGAGGGGTTGCTTTTTTGTACAGAGTGTGAACGGTTGGAACAAGACAACAGGTGGCCCTGTCCACCACCACCATTTTAGATTCAGGGCTTCAAAAAGTGGCTTTCCTCTACAACACAGATATTAAGCTGCAAGAGCTGTTGTGCGTGAGGGGCCGTAAGGGCATTCACACACAATGGTTTCCAGACAGAAAGTCTACAGACAGGCCATGCCAACAAGTCATGTTATCCGTGAATTGTGATTCAATTATGAATTATTAACACGTTCCTGGTAACCACAAGGTGATGTGGTCTGTCGCTGCATTACGATGTGTCTCCAGGGTTGGATTGACTTGTAGCCTTAGTTGGCGGTTAAGCAGTGTGTGCTGTACGTATTTGGTGTGTTGCAATCAGAGGAGAAATTCATAAGTTACATATGAGCGTGGTAGTGTAAGTGTGCAGATGTTTGTCCACCATGTCCAAGACATTCCGACAGGAGTCCGTCGTCACACAGCTGCAGTGGCTTAATTATTGTATTGGGACAGCACTTGTGCACGAGATACTTGTATCGTACTTCCTGTCCGGACTGTAGCTTGTGTTTTAAACTTCGTATTTGTCCAGTTTCCCTGCCCTTTTGTGTGGGCATATTATTGAAAAATACATAAAGGTGAATGAGGAGGTCACCTTTTCAAAGCAAGCCCAGGTGAACATTTCTGACTTACAATCCATGACTCTAACTTGTTGTGAAAGGGAAAACAACCTACAGAGAAGCAATTGACAGAGCACAGGGGTCATCAGGTATTTGTTCCCCAGCTCTTTGATGTGTAGAGGATATCGGCTCATATTTGGCAACTCTTAAACTCTTTAGCTGGTATGAAAAAGAATCTCGAGTGGACTTTCTCTTTCAGAATGACTCCACGTTTATCATGTGTCGGAAAAAATGTAAAGTAGAAAACAAATCCTTTAAAAAGAAGTGGACAGCAGGTCAAACAGGTTTTTCGTTAGACCGCCCATTTTATTGAAATGTAAAAGTAAACACACATACAGACACATTAGAGACCGTTTACAAATAGATTCATGCGTGACTCTTTTTTGCATTTAAGATTTTGTGCAGTGTCGTGGTCTGAATCAGCAACTATAATATTGATAAAATATGAACAGGGAGTAAACAAAAAA